>PVIH01006078.1:0-104269 GCA_004025045.1 Sigmodon hispidus
CTGTCCCATCACCCTTTACCTAGCTGTGTGACACCCCTGCTGAAGTAACTTTATGCCTGGGAAATAGTCAGCTCCCCCACCCACAGTAAACTTTTATTAGCTTTCAAGTGAAGCCCAGTGTATGTCTTCCCCACCACCCACCATTTTAAATGTTAAGCCAAACTCCTAGCAAGTAAAAATAAAAAGGGCCTACTTTAAACTTTGCTACCTTTGTTTTTCCATTTGTGAATCTACTAATTCCCTTTTTAATTTTTTTTATACACGAAAGTTGTTAGAGTCATGACATTATTTATTTACAAGCACAGATGAATCCCTAACCTCTCCTGAGACAGCAACCCTACCTCAGCCCAGTTCAGCACTGCAACTGGAAGTAAGGAAAGTCAGGAGGAACTCAGGGAAATACAGGATTAGGGGAACATATATCCCATATTAAATAGTTCTATCTACATCAGTTCCTGTAGTTCTGTACAAAGCAGTGGCTGACCCCACCCCACAGGACAAGAAATGTGGGGAGAAGGGACTGAGGGTATTGAGGCCAGAGCCAGCCCCTGGTGAAGTGCAATAGCAGCAGCAAGGTCCTAATGGTGCACAAGAGGGAGGGGAGCACCCCCCCTCACTTCCCACCCCCACCCTGCCCTGGAATGTGTAAGGGTCAGGAATGGTTCTCAGGGAGCACACAGAGGAAGGACATGGCTAGAACCATCTTTAGGATCCAGGCTTAGGGAAACGTTTTTGCCTATAGACCCTAAACAGCAACCCTTGGAAAAAGCAGACAGCCAGCAGTGGTCTTACCTACCCTTCCAAACCTAAGGGGCTGACTGGTTCCTTCCTACCTCTCCCAGGAAAAAGGGAGGCAGCTGCTTGGCTTCCTTGCAGAAGTCCAGAGCCTTTGTAGTGTTATTGTTGCTACCAGGCAGCGGCCAGGCACAGATTAGATCAAAGGGCTCAGGAGAAGTTCTGGACAGGATGGCTGACCTTCATACAGCCCCAATAAAGGGCCCGGCCCAAACACAGTACAGCCAGCAAAATGACAAATGCCCAGGCTGCGTAGATACCTCCATATTGCTGTGCATGCGTCCATGTGCCAAACTGACAGATGAGGAAGAAGAAAAAGAAGACATTACTTTTGGTGACTTGCTTCAAAGTCTTAGAATCAGTAATACAACACCAACTGCTATCTGTAGCCTAGTCACTTGTAACAACTTTCAAGGACCTTTCCAAAGACCAGGTGGTTTACTTCCTTCCCTTATGCAGGAAAGTATACTCCTGCCATCCCAGACATCTGGAGTATTTCTCGTATCTAACAAGTAAATCAGGATTCCTAGTAACAGTTCATTTTTCTCTCCAGAATGGGAATACCTTCTTTTACTTCTTAGTTTATTAGTCACCTTTCACTTTAGTTTACCTGTACCTGATAGTGCACCCTCACCCTGTCACCAGGTTCTTTCACCTGTTTTTTTAAGGCCAGGGTCTCATGTAGCCAACCTGAGCAGCCTTAAATCCCATAGTCAAGGATGACCTTGAATCTGATCCTCCTGGGTGCTGGGACCCAGGCTTGCACCACCCACCACCCTCAGTTCGTATGGTGCTGAGATCAAACCCAGGGCTTCATGCATTTGAGGTCAACATTTATCAGCTAGGCCACACTTGGAAGTAGCAACAATCCATCTCCCGCTGTTGGATTGTAGATGGGGCCTTGCTATATAAGCAGGGTTACCTTAGAACTGCCTCTATTCTTGGATTCAAGGACATACCCCAACACTCAGCTCTTTCATCATTCTTTAAGGCACCTACTTCTCAGATCTTAGCCTGTCGATGAGGCAGATAAAAGGTCTGAGTAGAGACTACTCACAGCAAGGCCAGTGGCAGTGACTGCCAAGAGTAAACCAAGCAAGAAGCAGCAGATACATCTCTTCCGAGGATATCTGCGCCCAATAGATGACCTGTAGGAGCCAACAGAAATGAGTATTTAGAACAGCCCTGTTGATTTTATGCAATCCATTACCCAGTCACCAATGCAATGCCTAACCACTTACACTTTCCTGCAGTGAGGGCATCGTGCCAAGGTTCGGTCTGTGAATTCTGTCCACTATGAAAAAAGAAAAATAACCATAGGAAGAAGGTTCTCCCAAGGCAAGAGGGGCGGGGGAGAGGATGAAAATAAATAACAGGACAGTCTTTTTCAGGATTTATTACTATTCCTAGTACTTGCCTCCTCCAGAGTTTCCCAATATCCCTCCTCACCAGAAACGTATTCTTGCAATGTCCACAGATGACCCTGACACCCATTGGCTGTGGTTCTGGACTTAGAGGTCCTGGATGAACAGGCCCTAGGTTGATGATTCTTTTGCTATATAGGGGGAAAAGTATGTTTTAAAAAGTTCTTAATTTTAACTGAATCTGATGGCACACAAAATCCCAGCACTTAGGAGGTATAGGTAGGACAACTTAAGGCTCCATGGTGCCACACAGATCTTCCTGCCTCCACCTCACAGGTGCTGAGATTGACGACAGGCATGCACCACCTTGCCCAGCTTCAGGTTTGTTTTGTTTCTTTACAGTGTTGCTCAAGCACGGTCTTCCCACCTTTTGTCTCTTACCAATAGGGTCGAGGGCAAGCAATCCTCTGGGAAGTCACCTTGCAGATAAGGAGACAATTACAGGGGCATCGAACATACTTCTTTCCTGGGGGTGCATTCTTGATGGGCTGCAGAACAATGAACAAAGGAACAATGGGTATATCAGCAAGCAAGCCCTTTACCCCAATCCTCTTCAAAAACGTTACTGAGAAAGGAGAAGTCAGACATTTGAGAGATACAAATGTTGCCAGCATAGTAGTCTATGTCTGTGACCAGCACTCAGTCAGCACTCAGTGGTGAGCCTAGACCATTTGTGAGACTGTCTCAAAAACAAAACAAAAAACCCAAAAAAACAATAACAACAACAACAACAAAACCAAGAGAACCTCAAAATACAAAAATCAAAAGCAACTACAACAACTGCCAGTAAGAACTACACTTCAGGATCCAGGAAAAGATGTAAGTGAGAGCTGGTGGCCATTATCTTTGGTGAACGGTTTCTGAAGAAATGGCTGCTGAAGATCCAGGAACTGAAAGTGGGTTTCACGGAAGAGGTCTTGAACAGGGTCTAAAATCGGAAAGAGGATGCAGGAAACAAGGCCCTTGCTTTTGCAGAAAGGTATAACTCACAGTGGCTTCGTTGCAGACACCACATTTGACTACATGCTGATGCATCTTGCCTTCCACATTGATTGGAGACTGACAGACTCGACAAGTAATCATGGGGGCACTCCCACTATCCGGGCTAGTCAGGGGTGAGTAGGGGGGTGGGTCCTCTCCAGGCAACACGGCTGGATGCCCCTCAGGGAACGGGGGAAACGCTGAAGAGGAAGCAGATAAAACCAAATCATCATTCGGACACTTCCTACGGGTGCTGCACGGACGTGGGGAACCCTCCGGACAAGCTCGACGAGCTTCTCAGAACCATCGGTCCGACTGTCTTGCTCAGACCGCTTTGGTGCCAGGCTCAGGCAGTGACGGGGTGGAAGGATGCCTCGCCCGGTGACAGGTGCCGCACCTGGCGCAAGAACAGACTCCGCCCCCCAGCCGCGATCCGCCCCTAGGCCCCGGTGCACATCAGACCTCCAGCTTACCCTGGGGCGGGGCATGTTTACCGGCTCCGTACGGAGGTGCGGAGGGCGTCAGGCCTCCACCGGGCCCTGTCGCGCTCCCGCCGGGGCCCGCTAAACCGTTGCCTCCAGCGCCGCCATCGCCGGCCTCGGACAGCAGCGGGGAGCGCTCTCCGTCCGCCGCCATGGCGCCTCCCGCTCACTCAGCCACCAGCTGCCGCCACCACCACCACCGCCGCTGCCGCCGCCGCAGCCGCCGCCGCCGCCGCCGCCGCCGCTACCGGGTCCCCAAGGCGCCTGCGCGCCGCGTTCTCCCGCAGCCAGTGCCGCCCCGCCCCGCCCCGCTCACGTGACGGGCTGGCCCCGCCCCCGCGCGCTCTCATTCGTGGAGGTAAACGAGTTCCCGGTTTGTGAGGGAGCGGTCCTTCTCCATTGGACAGGGAGGTGTGGCGTCACTGTCACGTGGCCTCCCCGGAGCTGCTGAGTCCGTAAACACTGCACGTGACTAGAAGTTGTGCGAGCGATTGGAAGTGGGGCGGTCGCGCTACCTCCGGCCCAGATGGGCGGCTGCTCCGCGTGCGTCACGTGCCCAGCCTGTCGCGTGAGCCGCCCTCATTGGTCCAAAGTCCTCCCATGGGACTCAACTCCATTGGCCGAGACTTAGCGCCAGAACGTGAGGGTGGCTTCAATATCTGCAGGCGGAGGGGCTGGGTGTCCTGGCCTGCGGGGAGCCTCGGGAACCGCCCTGCGTCCTAGGCACCCATTGAAAAGCCAGCCACGGGGTGACATAGCACCAGGTCCCGACTCAGCCCCCAGATCCGCAGGAAATTGGTGACATGGAAGCGCATGCCTGTAAATGCATGGAAGGAAGAGTTTAGGAAGCCAGGGAATTCCAGGCCAGCTTCGGAAACAGCGAGCTATCTTGGACAAAACAAGGTGACACCGAACACAAGTGGGCGAGGCACTGGAAAGATATCTTACTACTTAATAGCACTTGTCAAAGGAGCCTAGTGCGGTTTTCCCAAGACCCTGCTAGGGCGGTTGCCACCTGTAATTCCAGCTCCCGGAGATCTGGTGCCAATATATGGCTTGTGTGGGCACTCGGCTCACAGACACGTATGGCTTATGTGAGTGTGCATTACAAATACATAAAAATAAAGCCACCCCTAATTTAAAAACAGCAGGACCCATTGTAGGGCTGTAATCGCAGAATTTAGAAGATGGAGGCAGGAGGGTCAGACGTTCAGGTCTGGCTAGGAGTTGGAGGCCAGCTTGAGCTACAGGAAGTGACTGCTCAAAACCTAGTATGGTGAACATACTGGTTACCTCCGCATCAATACTCTGGAACCTAAGGATGGCTGAGACAAGGGGTCATGAGTTTGAAACCAGTCTGACACATACAGAAATGAGTGATGATGTGCCTGTTCCTGTAGGGTGGTGATGGTATCTGGTGAGCTTAGTAGTGACCATGTTGGAAGCCCTAGGATCCCTTTTGGCACCTAAAGTAAGTAATAATACTTGATCTCTTTTTTTAAAAAGTGGAAATTGGATCCAGGGCACACTAGCAAGGTGCTACACTACCACTGCTACATCCCCACGCCTTTTTCAATTTTGAGACAAGGCCTTTCTTGGCTTGGAACTTGGTGATTCTGCCAACGCCCCTGGGTAATTGAGATTGCAGATGTTTGCCACTATGTATGACTGTGAAATTATAATTATTATTTCTACAAATGTTTCAAGTTAGTTCCAACTTGAAAGCCCCCTCTTCGAAGATGATTAGCTCTCAGAGCATCTCATGGTGCTGTGCAAGCTGCTGAGGAAGAAAAGCAATTAAAAAACCCTAATCAGCCATAAAGCCTACAAATAACAGTGACCCAGCAAGACTGGGTACAATAGTGGCACTTATATCTCAAGAGTAACCAACAGTCAGCTAATGGACTTTAGACCTGGAATCATGTGGTACTGTAAACTAACTACTACTGTCCTCCTAAACCAACATGATTCCCAACAGCATTCTAAATACCTATCCATATAATCACAAATATGTGTAACATTCTCTCTCTCTCTCTCTCTCTCTCTCTCTCTCTCTCTCTCTCTCACACACACACACACACACACACACACACACACACACACACACACACGCATGCGTGCGCGCCCGCACATGTGGAAGAAGCTTTGCTTTGCAGCAGATGGAAGCCACTGCCACTACAGTGACCCATGACTCATCACAATGCAGAGAACACCTGCTTGTGGTGTCCCCATCTCTAGGTGATACATCTACAACACAGCCCTTATAACATCTAAGGGTCAGGGAACATTTTGGAGGAGGGATCAGAAAGACTGTAAGAGTGAGAGTACTGGGGTGTCTGGTGTACTGTAGTGTCTTCTGAATATGACAGGGATCTGCACCCAGAAGTCTTAACATTTATTGCCTAAATAAGACCTGTACGATGCCAATGCCAATTGACAGCCAAACATGGACGGGGGTCTCACAAGGCCCCATCTTTTTAGATGGAGAGCTGCTAGAAAACAATAGCAGCTAAGAAAAGGACAAGCAGTTTTTTTCTGAGGGGCCATCTGAAAGAGTATCCATCCAATCTCTAGTGGTTATCGGTAAACACATGCACAAATAAGGAACACTGAAACAATTTATCAGGTTGTATTTATAAATAGGCGTGTGTGTGTGTAACATTAGTAGAGAAGATCAGGTCATGAAGATGAGTTTATGGGGGCACATGAGAGGGGTTGAAGGAGGAAGAGGTACACATGATTGAGTACTCAAAAATGTTTTTAAACATTACCCACAAAATTAACACAAAATAAATGTCTCTCTGTCACAGAAATGAAAATTATGTTTTATGAATGTGTCTACTGAAGAATGGAGAGTTCATCATTTTACTCGATGTATATGGACCCTCAGGTACATACAGAAGTGTAGTTGATTCACCTCCTAAATCAGATCCAAAGATATTTAGTCGTATTTGGTAGATGGAAGTCTCTATTTGCTTATTTTTTGTCTTCAGCCAAGAAACTGAATGGGGTTATTTTCTAGTTTGGGCTTTGTTTCAGTTCTTAAATAGGGTCTCCTTCTTAAATTAGGCTGGTTTTCAATTGCTGTAGCAAGTCCCAATTCTCTCCAAAGGCCTGGGCCATCATGCCTGACTAGGTTCTGGACATTTTTTTTTTAAAAAAAAAAAAACACTTTTATTTATTTATTTATCTATTTACTTATTTATTTGCCTGGAACTGGAACTACAGACAGTTGTTAGCTGCCATGTGGGTGCTGGGAATCGAACCCAGGTCCCCTGGAAGAGCAGACGGTGCTCTTAACCACTGAGCCATCTCTCCAGCCCTAGACACATTTTTTTTCCAGGTCAATTTCTACTATCAGACCCTCAAACAAGAATCCCATCACTCCCCAACACACTTGAAGAAAATAAGGAGTCCCCAGACAAAAAGTCACAAAGGGATTATAGTTTTGCAAGGAACAGGTCAGTTTGCTGCTCTTACTGATGTTTTTCTACAAAGATTCTCAAGTATTAATTCTGAATTCAGGGTAGGTTTCATTATTTGTGTCCTAGTTATGCATAAAGCCTCAAGTCTCTCATTTTGTAATACCTCCATTTTCTCTAAAATTAAAGATTATGATCACTTAAATCTGATTCTAGCTATGCAAAAAAAGTGAAAAATAGACCTGAGGCTGTAGCTCAGTGGTAGAACACTTGCCTAGCGTGCATTCTACCCTGGATTTCATTTCTAGCATGCCTTCCCCCACTCACCACCAAAAAAAAAAAGTGGAAAAAAGAATCTATTTCATACTCTTTTAAAGGGTTGAAGTAGAGAAATATATTAACCATCTATTTTTCATTTGGCCTGGAGGTGATGTTTTATATTGCATGCTAAATATAGGGATGTATGACTAGAAATAAAATGAAGTAAAAGTTAGCCAATAGATTGGATATTTTCTGGCAAGGGTGTGAGGTATTGAAGAAAATACATGATGGATTAATTAATTCTGCAGTATATGTTTTTACATCCTTTTGTGCTGTGTTTTGAGACAGGATCTCTCTATGTGACCCAGGCTACCACATGGCCCAGGTACTACTGGAAATGATTCTGCTGCCCCATTTTTCTGAATGCTGTGATTACAGGCTTGAGACACAAGACCTAATTTAGATACAGACATTGCCTCCTTGTCTTTCTTTAAACCTTTTGGTCTTAACTTACCTTTGCCTGTACAGTTGTGGGGAAGGTTCAGAAAAGAAGTGTTTATATGGCAAAACTGTTGTAAACAATAGTCTTGGGAGTTTTTTTTCCTTTAAAAAAATTTTTTATTGATTATTTGGAAATCTCACATCATGCATCCTAATCACACCGACCTCCCAGTCTGCCCATGTCCTGGGACACCCTTCTGCCAAAATAGTACATTTTAGGTTGTACATATATTTAAATTCCTAGTCACCAGCCCTCTAAGGAAGGATGAATCTTTCTTTCTCTGTCTGTATCTACACCAGAAACCATCAATTGAGGAGACCCTTGAAGAGGGAGCAGTGCAGGGCCAGGCCTCCCAGGCCATTGCTACTGCCTGTACCACAGGGTCTAGACCAACTCTTCTGAGATGGAAGGGGCCAGCTCTCTTGAGTGCTTGGGGCATTAGCATGGCAGTAGCCAAGACCAAAGTGGTTCACATGGGCTTTGCTGGTAAAGCCAGACTCACTTATGGCTCTCAGTGGCTGCATGGGCCACAAGCCTCAACATGGCCTCAGTTGGTTTACACATGCCAGTCACATCAGCATAGTGCCTTGAGGCAGCAAAGTCCAAAGACATCACCAAGACCTCAGGAAGCAGCATAGAGGGCATATGACCACATGGATCTCAAGCTTCATTGTGGCCTGGGACAGCAGCATGGACCACAGACACTAACGTGGCCTCTGGTGGCATCATTGGTCATGGTGGTCCTTAAGGTCCACTTGAGAATGTGAACATTTCCTCATCTTGAGTCTCTGTCATTGCCCAGAGCCAGGAGGATCCTAAGGCTAGGTGGCAGGTTCAGGGGTTGAATCTGTATCTGCTTAAACTTCAGACTGTTGTACACCACCCAGACAACCCTACTGGAAATGACAACATATGGCCTGTGGTAAGAAGTTTCTGGTCTGGCCTAGCCCTGAGGTTCGGACCCGCAGCCCCACTTGGGAGGGATCTCTATTAGTCAGGTCTTTTATTATTGCTACCACCCAGAGAGGGAGAAGCTGGGATAGGCTATCTAATAGCAACTTCAGAACAAAGGGAGTCTCTTAGTTTGATAAACATTAGAAAGGAGAGGTCTCTGAGACTATGGGAGAGGAGTTCTGAATTTAACAGGTTGGTAAGGATACTCAACTGCACAGGTCACAATTTAGGGAGTTAATCCTGTTGTATTAACCATAACTTGGGGCTACTATGATAGCAGTTTAGGACATGAGTGTGGCTGATCCCTTGATCTAGCGTCATCTACAGTTCTTGAAAGAACACTAGGAGTATCCAGATAACTAAAATCTGAATTTCCTCAAGTGACAGTAGGTTTGGTAGTGATCAGAAATCACATGCCCAGAAAACAAGGTCATACATGAGAAAAGCCATAAAATTTGTAGAAAACATCAACATTGAGGAATAATTCTTCTGGTCTTCAGATAGATAGATAGATAGATAGATAGATAGATAGATAGATAGATAGATAGGGATGATGATGGATGGATGGACAGACAGACGGGTGGACAGATAAGATAATACACACATGCATACTTTATTTGTATGGATGTTTTAAAAGCTTCCATGTCTACATACCAATTTCTTGCCTCGTGCCTGCCTCAGAGGCCAGGAGAGGCCATCAGATCCCCTGTAAATGAATTACATATGGTTGTAAATCACCATGTTGGTGTTGGGAATTGAACCCAAGTATTTTGGAAAAGCATCCAGTGTTCTAACTGCTGAGTCACCTCTCCAGCTCTGCTCTTTTGGCCTTTAGTCCAAAGACTAAAGGTGAGTGACAGACAATCCCCAACAGTGACATAGTCTCCTGATTCTGTGACATTCTCTGAGTGGTTCTTTAACATCTCACTTGGACTTTCTTGGAACACACACTCAGAAGATTACTGGAAACAGCTCATTGGCCAGAGATGGCCTCACTCACATAGGTGATGAGTACCAGATTGGCCTAGCTTCTGGGAAGCATGATGCTGCTGCAAATAATAGTGCAAGAAGTTAGCAAGTATCATCATCCTAGCTACAGCACTACCACAGCTATTTCATTTACACTGTATTCTAGTGTTTATAGCAAACCATGTGCCTGTCTATATTCAGTGTGATATACTATACTCCATACCTCCTTTTTTGTTTCTCTTTTTGCTCTTTATGAGGTAGAGTTTTACTATGTAGGCCAGACTGGTCTTGAACTCTTGGTGATTCTTGCCTTGGTTTCTCCAGTGCTGCAATACCACACCTAGATAGACTTTACTTATTGTTGAAAGCTACTATGTTTTTCTTATTTTATCCCTTTTCTGACCCTCTTCTTATTTCTCTTTCCTTTTGTCTTAGTTGGGGTTTTTATTGCTGTGAAGAGACACCATGACCACAGCAACTCTTAAAAAACAAAAAACATTTAATTAGGGAAGCTTACAGTTTCAGAGGTTTAGTCCATTATCATGGTGTGATGTGGTGGCATGCAAGCAGACCTGGTGCTGGAGCTGAGAGTCCTGTATCTTGGTAGGCAGGCCACAAGAAGTGGTTTGTATCATCTGGCATGGTTTGAGCATATATGAGACCCCAAAGCCTGCTCCCACAGTGGCACACTTCCTTCAACAAGACCACACCTACTCCAGCATGACCACACCTCCTAACAATATTGTCACTCCCTTGGGACCATTTTCTGTAAGATCACCACACTTTTTCTTCTTTTCTCTGTTCCTTCCTTTTCTTCTCTTCTTTTCTGTCTTGGTGATCAACTTGATGGCATCATGCATGCTAAGCAACTGCTCTATAGTGCTATAATCCCACTGCCACCTCAGCCCCAGTGAGTATGTTTTCCAATCTGTTTATCAATCACTGCCTCTATAGAAATGTAATACACAGCTACTCTTTGTGAAGGACACTCCTCAGAAAACTTACACTCAGGATAGGGGAACAAAATAATGTAAACATTAACAGATAAAATGTCATCACTAGTAATCTTTTATTGTGTGAAAAAATAGTGCTAGAAAGTCATGATACAGCATACATGCTTCCTAATAAATGACAATGTAATTCAAACATAAGGAAAAAAGAGAGTTGGGGATAGAGTTCAGTTGGTATTATACACAAAGCTATGGGTTCAATCTATAGCACTAGATAAGTTGGGTATGGTGATTTATACCTGTAGTGCTAGCCCTCAGGTTATAAGATAAGGAGGATCAGAACTTCAAGTTCATGTTTAGCCACGTAGAAATCCTGGATATATGGGAGCCTGTCTCAAAAAAGAAAAAGAGAAAATCAACAAAAATGAGATCACTTTTATCTGGTCAGGATAGTTCAGAAAAATATTTTTTTGTTTTGTTTTAAATTTTATTTTTAGATATATTTATTTATTTTGTGTTTACATGTTTTGCTCATGTGTATGTGCACCAAATGTATGCCTAGTACCTATGGAGACCAGAAGAGAAATTAGAGTTAGGGATGGTTATGAGCTACTACCATATGGGTGCTGTGAATAGAATCCAGATTCTTTGCCAGAACAGTAAGTGCTTTTAACTACTGAACCATCCATCTCCCAAGCCCCAGAAATCTCCCCTCACCAGGAATCTTTAAAATAAATAATAATAATAATAATAATAATAATAATAATTGGGTGAAGCAAGTGGATCTCTGTAAGATCCAGGCCAGCTTGATATATATTATGACACACTGTCTCAGTAAATAAATAAATAAGTTATATTATCATGGATAAGTAACTTGAAGTTGACTTTCCCACAATAATAGGTCAATAGGCAGAGAAACTCAAAAAATATTTCTAACTTGCTCAGTTAATAAAGACCCTTTTCTCCTGCTTTCTCCTTAGTTCTCTGTCTATTCTTTCTTTGATAATTATCCTTGCTAATGTGTGTGTGTGTGTGTGTGTGTGTGTGTGTGTGTGTGTGTGTGTGTGTGCTCGTGCAGGTATTCTCTGAAGTCAGGGGAAGGTATGGAGTCCCCTGGAGCCAGAGTTATAGAAGGTTATGGAGTCAACAGGCATGGATGCAGGGAACCAAGCTCACGTCCTCTGGAAGAGCATCAGGTGTTCATAACCACTGAGCCATGTCTCCAGCCTTAAGGTTTGGCTTCTTTTAAAACAAATTTATATTATCATGTATGAGTAATTTACTCATTGAAACTCAGTAATCTTCAGTAGGTCAATAGGCAGAGAAATACAGAGTTAATGATATCTGTAAGTTGCTCACAGTTAACAAAGCTCCTTCTCCTTGCTTGAAGTCTGCATGCAGTCTTTTTGTCTATTTTCCTGGTGTCTCTTTCTCTTCTTATAGAATATGGCTCCTATTTCATTATAGCCCTGTTTTAAATAATGGAGATTCATTCCAGGATATCCAGGGCTACACAGAGAAACTCTGCCTCAAAAAACAAAACAAAACAAGAAATAAAAATCAACAATGAAGATTCTTTCCAGGTTCAATAGAGAGATGCACTGCACCTTCTTTCAGGCAATAGGGTCCTTTTATAATGTTAGACACTCACAGTAGTAGTGGGAGAGGAGGCCAGACAGGAGATACAATAACAAATAACAAAGGAAATTCCTTACATTTATAGATGTTAGAGGAATGAGGTATCTGACTTAAAAGAGAAGAGTTTCTGAGTTTAGTAGATTTGAGAAGTTACTAGACTGGATATAGAGAGAGCAGTACTTTAGGACGTTTCCTGTTGTCCTACCTGGGAACTGTTACATGCTACAAGTTTGGCAACCTATGGAAGGTACTAGATAGGATATGGGGTATCAAATTCTATTCTATGGCTGGCTGTAAAGAGCCACCATGACCAAGGCAACTCTTAGGAAACATTTAATTTTGCTTACAGTTTCAGTGGCTTAGTCCATTATCATGACAGGAAGCATGACAGCAGGGAGCTGGTGACAGGCAGGTGTGGTGCTGGAGAAGTAACTAGCTCCCTAAGACTCCCCAATGACTAAGCATCCAAATATATGAAACTGTGGGCACTATTTTTATTCAAACCACCACATTCCACTCACTAGCCCCATAGGCTTTAGCTATATCACAATACAAAATGCATTCAATACAACTTCAAAAGTCCACATAGTCTATAAACAGTCTCAACACTGTTTAAAAGTCCAAAGTCTCTTCTGAGACTCATGGCAATCTCTTAACTGTAACCCCTTATAACATCAAATCAAAAAGCAGATCACATACTTCAACATATAATGACAGAGAATATGCATTACCATCCTAAGGGAGATAATGGGAACATAGTGAGGAAATATTGGACCAAAGTAAGACTGAAAAACAGCAGGAAAATATCCAAATTCTGCTTCTCCATGTCCGATGTCAAAATGTCAAAGCACTCTTCAGATCTCCAACTCCTTTTAGCTTTGTTGGCTGCAACACACTTCTGTCTCTTGATCTGGTTTCCACACCTCATCTGAGTTTTCCTGGCAGGTATCCCATAACCCCAGTATCTGCATCATCTTGGGTTCTCCAACACTATCCAGCTTTCACATTCACAGATTCACAAAATGGCCTCTCCTTGCCCCCATGAAGGGACATCTCTGTCACATGCCTGGCCTCAGCAACTTTCCTTAGCCTCAGAGGGAGATTTCATAATCCCTTTCTCGTATCCATGACTCCAAAGCCAGAAGTGCACATGGCTGATGCTACCAAGTTTTGCTTGATGGGGCTGGAACTTCCCCCTTTGTTGAATTACATGTGCATCAGCTTTCTGTTACTGATGGTTTCCTTCACTGCTTCAGCTTTTCTTTACTTCCTTTTCACAAGTTGCAAGCTTAGCTAGGGGCTGGAGAGATGGCTCAGCGGTTAAGAGCACTGACTGTTCTTCCAGAGGACCTGAGTTCCATTCCCAGCAACCACATGGCAGCAAACAACTGCCTGTAATTCCAAGATCTGACATCCTTACACAGTTATACATGCAGGCAAAACATTAATTCACATAAAATAAAAAAATAAGTATTTAAATAAATTTTTTTAAAAATGCTTAGCTAGGTAGGTTTTTATCTTGAGGTCACTAAGATGTCATCCAGTGCAAAGGGCATCAAGGAAGCACCATAGAGACTTCCCCAAGGCACAGTGAGGCAGGATACCCTAGGTGAGAGTATGGGCATGGAGCTGAGGGCCTCCTGCAGGCCACTCTGGCTTGCCTTGGTCCTGGCCTTTGGCAATCTCCCACCTGCTCTGCATTTCCAGTTTGCCACTTCACAATTTACCTGTAAGGTTGGGACCTATCTCTCCTCCCCAGCCCACTTCAAAGTCCTGTCTGGTCTTGGCAGGCTAGGGCCATCTAATCAGAATAAGGCAGATTCTGCAAACCCTACCTTTCTCTTTTTGATACATCTCTGGGCATACCCTGACACATCCAAAGATGTCACAGCCAATCAAGTTTAAACTAGTGTAACTACTGCTTGCTTAGCCAATTGTGTTTACTGAAGATGACCTAACTGTCCCTAGAATTCCCCTAGTGTATAAAAGGAGCCTGAGTGTGTGTGTGGGGGGGGAATGTCATCACCATTTTGGTGTATGGCTGACCCCTACATGCAGGAATTTCCTCTTGAGAAATAAACGCTTTTGTTTTTGCATACATGGGTGCTGGTCTTTTGTGGGGTGATTCTCAGACTCTAAGAGTCACCACTCCTATTTTTTTCATTTAGTATCTGTGGTGATATAAGTTTTCCTGGAAATCAGAAGACAGAATCAAACCACATTTAGCCATGAAGGTCAAAGAGTAGTGACCCACACCTCTGGATCTCTGTGAGTTCAAGGCCAGCCAAGCCAGGTAGGCGAGGAAAGTTGAATGAGGAAGTGAGTTAGCTGGGCAGAGAAAGAGGCAGTTCAGCCCTTCACCTGGGACACTTTACCTTTCGTTGGAGGACTCAGGCATTCAGTCTGTGGAGACAGGATCTATCCTATTCGGCCTGAGGAGTTGGCTAGGTGATGAGTGACTGTGGCTTGTTTCTCTGTCTTTCTAATATTTATACCTTTCTCCAATATCTAGCTGATATTGTAAAGTAAGATCCATGATATAAGCCTCAATCAGGCTTTTCTTTAAAAGTTTTATCTCTCTGAACACTAGACTTGGCAACATTATACTTCCAGGTTCTCCTTTTCTTCTCAGACTGTACAGTTTCTATTTCTCATTGTCCAGCGTGTTCCTTTTCATTATAGGTCTGCATAAGAGTGATTGCTAGTAACCATATGACAGAGTCATTACTAGGCTGTCTTGAAATCCCTTCTGCCAACACCATTAATACATAGCTCTTCAACTTAGCCTCAGACAGATTTTTAGGACAAGGGCTAAAGGCAGCCAAACTCTCCCAAAACATCACAAGAACAGTCTCTAGGTCACTTACTAATATTCTTCCCTTTTGAAACACATTAAGCTGGTCTGTCATAATCTGTTACACAAATCCTAATTGGTTTTATAATAAAAACCTAGAGTCAAATATCAGGGTAAATGCTGAAAGATCAGAGCAAGCCACAGCCACTTCTCATGTTGCCAACTTCTCAGCCAGAAAAGGGAGATTCTTTCTCCACAAATCCTCCAATTGAATGCCTCTTCAGATACTGTCTCCACCCACCTAATATATATTCCTGTCTTCACCCAGCCATATAACTTCCCTCTCAATCTTCTTAGTGCTAAGATTAAAGGTGTGTGATTCCTAAATACCAGGATTAAAGGTGTAAGCATCACCACCTAGCTCTGTTTCTCTTTTAGACTAGATTAATCTCCTGTAACCCAGAGTGGCCTTAAACTCACAGAGATCAGTCTGCCTCTACCTACCAAGTGCTAGGATTAAAGGTGTGTGCCACCACTGCCTGACCTCTATGGCTAACTCTGTGTCTGACTCTGTCCTCTGATCTTCAGGCAAGCTTTATTGTTAGGGAATGCACAGATATCACCATAATAGTTTACATTGTTCGCAGCGCCACTCTTTCCCATGCTTCTACTAGTATGGTTCATGTAGCCTTGTTTAAAGCATTCAACTACCTTTCTAATCCAGCGTCAGAAGTTCACATAGCATCAAGAAGTAGTATAGTGAGACTTCACAAAAATACACCTCTTCTGGTACCAATTTCTGTCTTAGTCACTGCCCTATTGCTGTGAAGAGACACCGTGGCCAAGGCATGTCTTATAAAAGAAAGTGTTTAATTAAGGAGTGGTTTATAGTTTCAGGCTTAGTCCATTATCATCAAGGCAGACAGCCTGGCAACAGCCAGGTGTGGTGCTGGAGAGCTACATGGTGATCCCCGGGTGTGTGGGGGGAGGCGGGGAGACTGTGCCTGGGCCTGATGTGGGCTTTTGAAACCTCAAAGCCCCACATCCAGTGACATTCTTCCTCTGACAATGCCGCAGCTCCTAATTCTTCCAAAGTCTATTCCCTGGTGACTAAGCATTCAGAGGGAGACATTCTTGTTCAAACCACCACATGAAGAGTGCCTGATTCCCTCAATAGAAGCAGCCTCTGTGAGCTGACAGCCCCATCCACCTTGTGATGTTATTTAACTTCATTCTTTAAAAGTATTAACCCAGTGGTGCCCGGGAAGCTAAGGCAGGAGGATGTAGGCTCAGGGCTTGAATGGGCTTCATGGTGAGTCCAAAGCCAGCACTTAGAACTTAGTGAAATGGCACGGGGTATAGTTCAATAGAAGAGTGCTTGCCCAGGACACATGAAGCGTGTACAATCTTCAGTAGGGGGCTTGAGAGTGAACGAGTGAGGAGGGGGGTGGCAGAGAGGGTAGGGAGGTGCCATTCGCAAATACAAGACTATAAATGGCTTTAGTATATAAAATCGTTCATAAAAGGAAAAATAAGAAAAATAGCAGGAAGGTATAAGGAAAGAAATTGCAAAGACATTTTCCTTATATTATCAACCAAATAGTAACTAGTACGTGGCGTGCATAGGCAGAGCAGGGCAGCATTTGTTTGGTATCTATTACTAAAATTGCTCCAACTTTTTTTTTTTTTTAATGTTTTTTTAACTTTCAGGTTTGGGAATGTTTTATCCCTCTGTATGTCTGTGTACCTTGTAAATTCTTGGTGCCAGAGGAGATCGGGGTACCAGATCCCCTGGAACTGGAGTTACAGATGGTTGTGAGCTACAATGTAGTTGCTAGGAACCAAACCTGGACCCTTAGCAAGAGCAATGAGTGCTCTTACAGCTGAGCCTTCTCTCCAGCTATGTGCCCTACTCCCTTTCTTCTCCTCTGAGTTGGTGGTTTATCGGCTTCATTTCCAGACTAAAGAATGTTTTTGAGGAGCTGGAGGGATGGTTCAGTGGTTAAGAGCAGTTGGGTGTCTGCACCCACAGAAGGCAGCTAACAAATGCCTCTGACTCTAGCTCCAGGGGATTTAACACCTCTGATTTCCATTAGCACCTGCATTGGTATACACTCCCTCCCCACAAAGGCATACAATTTAAAGTTAAAATATATGTGGCCATCCTGAAATTCTATGAAGATCAGGCTGGCCTCACAGAGATCCACCTGCCTCTGCCTCTGGAGTGTTTTGATTAAAGGCATGTGCTACCATACCCAGAATAAAATAAATATTTAAAAATGGGGCTGGAGAGATGGCTCAGAGGTTAAGCGTACTAACTGTTCTTCCAGAGGTCCTGAGTAATTCCCAACCACATGGTGGCTCACAGCCATCTGTAATGAGATCTGGTGCCCTCTTCTGGCCTGCAGACAGAACACTGGATACTAAATAAATAAATCTTTAAAGTAAGTAAGTAAATAAATAAATAAATATTTTAAAACATGTTTTCCTAATCTGCAGAGTGAATTTGTCCAGATGTCGGGGTTGGACAGAGTGGGACAGGAGTGGGAGCCTCTCGGGCCTTCACTGCCTTGAGTTCAGTGTCTTTCACAGGCATCAGTTCTTTTTATTTAGGAAATGTTCTGCCTCCCTCTTTGGAGACTTTCTTTGGGGTCAGAGCTGTTAGATTATTTATCAGTGTCTACCCAGTTATTCCAAGCACTAAGGGAAGCACAAAGAAAGAAATGGAAATGAAATCGAAGGACAAAAGTGATACTTTAAACAACAAAATAAACTAAAGCAGTATTTTCATTTCAGTAATTGGAGAAATGTTGGTAGTGAGTAAATATTTCAAATGGGGAAAACTCTATTTTTGTGCTCTAGAGAGAATGAAAAGATAACAATTGAGAAGGCAAATATCAATCAGGCTTCCCACCCAAAGAATCCCGAGCTTTTTACTTTTGTGATGGAGTCTCCTATAGGCCAAGCCAGTTTCCCACTTATTTGTAGCTAAGAATTTAGCCTGAATTTCTTTACATTAGAAATTTTGGGCTAACAGACATTCACCACCATACTCAGTTTTATGTGGTGCTGGGGACTGAGCCCAAGGCTTTGTGCAAGCCAGACAGACACTACCAATGAGTTACAACCCAGCTTTTGAAGTTCTTCTGCAAGAATTATGTTTGATTTTTTTGAGACCGAGTCTCTCAGTGTAGCCCTGGCTGTCCTAGAACTCATTCTGGAGACCAGGTTCCTCCCAAAACTTAAAGATCTTTCAGCCTCTGCCTCCCAAGTGCTGGAATTAAAAGTGCAAGCCACCACTTTTGATTATATTATTATAATTTTATTAAGTGTTAATAAACCCATGTGACTATTCTGAGTATTGTGGTATTCTAAATGATGCTGATAGACTAAATGAACCACTAATTTTTCTTTGATCCTATTTAAAGTTAGGTGGATATTAAAAGATAAAAAGAAATAATGGAAAATAGGAAAGCCAACATTTACTGTGTGTCTATTATAATTATAATTACAGTGTCAGGTACTTATTAAATCACTTAACCATATTTTATAGGATTCCTGAAAGAGTAGCAAATAGATTACTCTAATTATTTTTCAGATGAGAAAATTTAGGCACAGAAATTTTACTGGGGATGGATGACATGGTTGGTAGAGAAAGAACTTATACACACGTAGTTTGATTACAGAGCCTACTCATTTGTATAAACTCAGAACTGAGATTACATCAAAGTGACTGAGACCATGATTTCCAAACTCTGTGCCGTGATGGAGACCCCTGCTGGTACCATTAGGTAATTTTAAATATCAACATATTTTATTTGTTTTTAACTTACATTATTTACTTGCTTATTTGAGATAGACTCTTGCTGTGTTGCCAAGCTGGTCTCAAACTTCTGGGTTCACGTGATTCTTTTGTCAATCTCCCGAGTAGCTGGAACTCAGGCCAGTGCTAGCATTCTGGGTTCACATACACACTCACACATAGCACGATGGAAGAACCTCGTGCATTCTGGGAAAACACCCCCACCCCACCCCACCCCAGGGTTTCTTTGTGTTACAGTTCTGACTGTCCTGGAACCCTGCAGACCAGGCTTGCCTCTGCCTCTGGAAAACTGGAGTTAAAGGTGTGTCCCACCACGCTTGGCCCTAACGTTTAAAAAACAAACAAACAAACAAAAACCTTAATAATGATGAAAATAATGTAAGCCAATTAAAAGTAAAAAAAAAAAAATACAAAAAGCAATCAAATATAAATAGATATTTCCTTGAACTGTTTTTTTTTGTTTGTTTGTTTTGTTTTTTCTCTCTCCCTCCCCCTTACCCCGCCCCTACCTCTGACACACAGACTGGCCCAGGCTGGCTTCAGTTGTTTCAATTCTCCTGCATCAGCCTTTCCGTATACTGGGATTACAGAAGTGAGCCACACTCAGCTGCTGCTACTGCTACTATTGAGACAGAGCAGGCCAGGTTGGCCTGGAACTCACAGATCCCTGCTTCTGCCCTGAGCGCTGGGATTAAAGGTTTGCGCCACCACACTCGGCTTTCTAGCCATTATTTTTGTTCTCATATTCCACTAAAACTCGTGCTTGTTAAGTATTTTTAAGTGAATGAAAAAGATAGGATTGGGAAACAGTGGCTTGAGTTATGGTGATAAAACTCTAGCAAGCCGGAGAGAGAAGCGCCCAGGAGACAGAAGCGCCCAGGAGAGGGGCAGATAAAAAGGATATCAGGATCTAAGCCTGTAAGGTTTGGTTAAGGAAAAGGAATATCAAATGCTTACTACGACGTTGTATTGTTTAGTTCTGGTGTGTGTGGGGTGTGTGTCATTCAGACAACGTTTTGCTTCATTTTATTCTAGGATTGCACAATCTAAAGTTTGGATTCTTTTTTGCTTTTGAAATTCTTACACAATAACACGGTGGAGAATGGATTTGCAGATAGGCGGTTCCGAGGCACTCGACCCACACAGGCCTCCTTTTCCCGGCTGGGAGACTCACAAAAGTATTGAGGACGAAACGCTAGATGCCCTAGACTGGGAAAGGGTCCCCTAGAAGAGAACTCAGGCGCGGTTTCCTGCCACACCTCTGGATGAGGGTGTGTCACCATGGAGACAAGGCTGTCATTGGCTGACGGCTCGGGCCGGAGATACAAAGCCCGGCCCAGAGCACAGTGCACTAACAGTGTTGACCGGACTCAGCCGGTGTCGCCCGCAGAGCGGAAAGGGCAGGATTTCAGCACCGCCGCCAGTGACACCATGGAGAACGAGTGAGTGTGGGGGCCCGGGGACTTGGACGTTCTGCCGAGGGGCATGGGCTGCCGTCGAGACCTAGGATCTTACCAGTCTGGGCCCAAAGAAGGAGCAAGTCTGCTGGGTATGCAGAGAGGCCTGGCACAGAGCCGAGTGGCAGACTCGGGGCTCCGGAATGGTGGGGCCGCCGCTGGGTGAGCGCCGTCAGGGCGGGCGCGGGAATCCAGCTGAAGACGGAAGGAACAGGTTAGCGCAGCGTAGGCAACTCCTATCAGAAACTGTTGTGTTTCTGCGGTGTGTTTGGATGCTTGTGGAAAAGCAGGTAGGAACTCTGCCTACTTCGTAACACAAGTTTCCATTCTAGGGGTCCAGGTAACCCAGGGGATAATTCTGTTGTGCTATCCCGCAGTTCTCTTTTAGAAGAAGGAAAATTGCTCACGTTCCCAGACAGCCCCTCCCTTCCAAACTAAAGGTCACATTAACAAGTTGGGAATGGAGTCTCTTTAAAGCTGGGAAGTCTGTATTTATTGATCTGCCCGGAAGACACGCACTCCTTCCTGTCCTTTAAAAGAAAAAAAAAAATCTCTCTTGGCTTTGCGTCGGGAATTCCCAGATTAACTCGTCTGCAGAGCCATAGGGATCACAGTAGCTTTGGGATGACCACAAGTCCAGGGTGTTCCCAAGGACTGAGGTGTGGCTGGACATGACTAGTTGCCCAGCCTTAAATTTCTTCCAGCCCTTTGGAACGCTGTTGCATTAATTTCTTGCTTCTTTTTCAAACTTCTTGTGGTTCGATCCATCCCCACCCTACCCAGCTGTTTCATTTGAGGGTAACCTGTTGTGCTGTGGTCCTGTTCCTGTTCATTTCCTATAATATACTCCTGACTGTGTGTATGACAAGATCTTGCTATACTTCCAGGATTGGCTCAAAGTATCCTAATGTCTGGGTCTACCATGTAGCTGGGCCTTAAGACTTTTTTGCTGAAAGAAAAAAAAATTCTAGTTGAGGCTTTTTTAAGTGTTCTATTCATGTATGCCGTGTTCTTCCACTTCCAAGAGCAGTCTCTGATCTTTGTAGTTAGGTCTGACGGAATTGGACTTGGGACTGGGTTCTGGTGTCCCGTTTTGCCTTACCTGCGTCCTGGGTGGTCGTCGTCGTCCCCCCACCCCCCCTCTTCAGACAGTCCAGCCTAGAACTCAATTTGTGGATCAGGCTGGCCTGGAACTCACAGAGGTGAAAAGCATGCGCCACCACTCCTGGCTTCTTAACAACAGTTTTTTTAATCTGAAGGGATTAAAGGTATGTGCCACCAGGCCCAACCATCGGGTATCTTTGTTAATTCCACATGACAGGTTTGCTCCCAGTAATCAGAGAAACTAAGGCTATTATGTAGACTTTTACTAGGAGTGTTCTTATTACTTATCAATAAATAATAAAAAAAATTCAGCTCTGGTGACATGACTCAGAAGGTAAAGGTATTGGTACAATGCCTGGTCAGTTTCCATCCTTGAGACCCACATGGTGGAAGAAGAGAATAATGCCCGAGTTATCCTTTGACAGACACACTAACTAAATCAAATATTTTTTTTTTTTTTTAACTTTGTCACCCAAATTGCTGCTTAAGCTCCTAGCTACTCTAGTAGTAAACTGAGATGAGAAAATCCCTTGGAGCATGGGGGTTTGGAGATTAGTTTAGGCTATAAAGAGACCCTGTTTCAAAAAAAAAAAAAAAAAAAAAAAAAAAAAAAAGCATATCAAAAGGCAAAAAACTTGCCCTGTGGAAAGCCTTAACTCATTCTAAGTCCTCTTCTTGATTACGGCATCCCAACTCTGACCCTGGCTATGTGTCTCAAGGAGAGGTATGGGCCACCTCGTGCTGGGATGCAGCTTTGTGATAGAGTGAGCACTTGAGGTGGGGTCACAGGCTGCATTAACCCTCTCTGGAATGAAGAGTGTCTCATGTCAGACTGGATTCAAAGGAGGGAAGGGGAGTGGTTGTATAAACAGGGTGGGCTCCCTCTGGGCTACCATCTCTGTCCTCTGGTGCCTTAGAATACCTGTTAGGTTTTCTGTACTAACAGTCATTTTTATATGTACTTGGAATAGAAGGTAAATTCACTTTGCTCCTTTCCTCGATAGATTCACCTACGAAGATTATAAGAGAACTGCAGAATGGCTTCTCTCTCATACTACACTTCGACCGCAAGTGGCCGTGATATGTGGTTCTGGATTAGGAGGTCTGACTGAAAAATTAACTCAAGCCCAGGCGTTTGACTACAGTGAGATACCCAACTTTCCCAAAAGCACAGGTACTAACTGGGACTGTGAGATGTTGATGTGAGTTTCAGTCACTGTTTTGTTGCTGTGAAGAGACACCAAGGCCAAGGCAAGCATGAAAGAAAACATTTAATTAGAGGCTTTTTTTTTTTTTTTTCAGTTTTATAGGTTTACTCCATTGTCATCCTGGTGGCATGCTTGACATTAGGGCAGTAACCAAGGGCTACATTCTGATCCACAGGCCAAGAGACAGACACTGACTGGGCTTGGCATGAGCTTTTGAAACCTCAAAGCCCTCCCTCCATGACACACTTCAGCAAGGCCACGCCTCTTTAATTCTTCTAGTACTTTCAAATAGTGCCACTCACTGGTGACTAGGTATTCAAGCATATGCACCTATGGGGGCCCTTCTTATTCAAACCACCATAATGGGCTTATGTGGAATCTAATTAAGACCGATGTTTTGATTTTTGTCCTATCATTTGACCAAAGATAAATGTAAGAGGGAAACAGACATCATTGAATCAGCATGACTTTAGAAAGAAATTATCCTGATTCTGTAGTAGCGTGGTATGTGTTGTATTGGTGAGGTGGCTCAGCAGGAAAAGCTGCCTGTCCCCAAACATGATGTTCGGTCCCCAAGACCCATGTACAGGAAAGAACTGACTCCCACTACTTGTCTGTACACTACAACTCTCTCTCTCTCCTCTCTTCTTCTTCTTCTTTTTTTTTTTTTTTTTAAGATTTATTTATTATGTATACAGTATATAGAAGAGGGCACCAGATGTCATCATAGATGGTTGTGAGCCACCATGTGGTTGCTGGGAATTGAACTCAGGACCTCTGGAAGAACAGTCAGTGCTCTTAACCTCTGAGCCATCTCTCCAGCCCTCTCTCCTCTTCTTCAAGTCTGTGGCTTCAGTGGAGGAAGCAGTATCTATAGCCCCAGGACAAAGACCTGTTTCCAGTGTCTTCCTGTATCCTTCATCTTCAGCCTAGATACACATGACAATAAGCACACTGACCACCACGTGGTTGTGTATACATACAGGGATTAATATAGAGAACGCTTACAGTAGTGTTTGGAAAGGGACCCGTCTACCCATGAACTGTGGAGCTCTGACATTTTAATGTACCACTGTGGACAACAGTGAGGAAACATGGGCTTGGATTTAGACAGGCCAGGTGAGACCGGGCAAGCAAAAAGCATAGGAGTACTTTGTTTTGTTTTTTTAAATTTCCTTTTTATTTTAAATAACTAGTTTTGGTTTACTTATGATTTATATATTTTCTTATCTATTTTCCTCTTTCCTAAGGGAGCTTAAACTTTGAATAAATATTTAAAAACCTTTTGGGGCAAGTCTGGAAGACTAGAGCAGGGAGGCGTGGGCCCAAGGGGTAGTAAAGAGAGAAGGGCAAAGGGAGAGCGCAGTGACATGGGCCCCACCTGTCTGTCACTTGCCACTCCTTCCTTGGGGACAAGAGCCCTGAACTAAGTGATAAGCAGGTTAATTTGAAGTTTATCAATTTACTTACTTTTTTATCTTGGGGGTTTTCTAGCTATGCCAACTTTGTTCTATTGCTAGGTATTTTTTGTGATTCTAGTCCTTCCTTTACAGACTCATTCCTTAAAGAAATATAGGTTGGCCATCTATTAGAGGACACTGGTAGATATTGGGGATGGTAGCAAAGGTTAATCTTTGTGCTCCTTTGCCCCACATACCCAGGATAGGACTGTTATATGGGTCAAAAAGAAAGCTGCATGGGTCTCCAAAGGGATCTTTTTCCTCATGCATCTCTAGAATACCAGCATATACCAGGAGCTCCCTAGCTAGAATAAGGAGCAGCCTAGTTGGAGTTAATTATCAGACACATTTTAAGGTTTTGGAAAATCTTAGAAGAGGCCTATAATTACTGAGTCCATTACATCTAACTTTGGTTTGCACTAACTTTTGCTCCCTTACAAAATGAGTTTCTTTTTGATAGGCCATGTTTTGTTGATTCTCATGGAATACCTGCCCTGAAACAGAAACCAAGGAGTGGATTGAGGGCCCAGGACACAGGGTGCCACTGGGAATCGAGGAGGGATTGGAAACCGCAGCCAGGATGTAAAAAACTAAATTAATTTAAGGCAAACAAACAAACAAACAAACAAAAATACGAGTTTCTCCATCTTTGGAAAAGTCTTTTGAAATTCTTTTTGTTATGTGTTCATATCAAATACTCTTTTCCCACATCTCCAGCCTCAAGTTCTATTTATAGGATTATAACATCTGGTCACCAGACTTCTGTTGTCTTTGTTTAATCAAACCATCATCTGTTAAATGCTTGTAGTAAGTGCCAGTATGTGTGTTACAAGAAAGAAAGATCCCTTTTCTTTGTGAGGCAGGGCCTCACTGTGTAGCCCTGGCTGGCCTGGAACTTGGCTGACAGAGATCTGCCAGCTTCTGCCTCCTGAATTCTCTGAGAAAAAAGCATGTACCACCACACTTAGCATAATCATTTTGCTTCTCCTTTTTTGGTATGTAGTGCAAGGTCATGCTGGACGACTGGTGTTTGGATTCCTAAATGACAAAGCCTGTGTGATGATGCAAGGCAGGTTCCATATGTATGAAGGATACTCTCTGTCAAAGGTAAATCAGGGGCACGAGCTTGTGGGTCATGGAAGATGGGAGAGCTACCCTACCTTATTGTCTAACAATTTGGCTAGGTGAATTTTTGATTTGTTTCCTCTTGTATCATGGTGTGTATTATGATGCAGAGTTTTGTGGATAAGCTGGCGAGGCTTTGAAAATTCTTTTCTGATCTTTGGCATCTAAGGTAACATTCCCTGTGAGGGTTTTCCATCTTCTGGGTGTGGACACGTTGATAGTCACCAATGCAGCTGGAGGGCTCAATCCCAATTTTGAAGTTGGAGATATCATGCTGATCCGTGATCATATCAACCTACCTGGTTTCTCTGGTCAAAACCCTCTCCGAGGCCCCAATGATGAAAGGTACGTATCTTAAACCTCTGTTCTAGATGAAGAAGTTCTGTCTTTGTCTAAGAGTTGGAAAAGAGCACCTAGTGCCATTTATCTGAGATAATCCTCTCTGTGCTCTAGTGTAGTAGCACAAATTTGGGTTGTAAGAAGACTCTGAGTCAAATATTGGAGGAAGGCTGAAATATCAGAGAGAGGAAGCACCACAGTGAATTCTCACCCAGCTGTCTTGAAACTTCCTTAGTCTCACTCCTGGTAGCTTCTGCCAGTCACTTCTGTTCTCTGTGGGTTTCTACAGCCCTTATATACCCTATCCCATCCAGGTTAGGATTAAAGGCATGTAGTCTTGAACTCACAGAAACAGAGGAAGTTCTGTCTCTGGAGTTATGGGATAAAGGATGTTGATACCACTCCTGGCTTTCCCTGTGCTGGGATTAAAGGTGTATGTGTGATTGACTCAGCTGTTTATCCTTGTATTCAAGGATCAAGGATCTCCTGAGCTGTCTGCCTAGGATTTGACTGTGTGGTCTCTCTGATATCCCAGGATGTATTAAATGTCTAACATATATCCACACTCTAGGTTTGGAGTTCGTTTCCCTGCCATGTCCGATGCTTATGATCGGGATATGAGGCAGAAGGCT
The DNA here is from genome assembly GCA_004025045.1 of Sigmodon hispidus. Lineage (NCBI taxonomy): Eukaryota > Metazoa > Chordata > Mammalia > Rodentia > Cricetidae > Sigmodon > Sigmodon hispidus. The sequence goes on from PVIH01006078.1 coordinate 26,321, forward strand.
TTGAGCACCTGGAAGCAAATGGGGGAGCAGCGAGAATTGCAAGAAGGCACCTATGTGATGTTGGCAGGTCCCAGCTTTGAGACTGTGGCCGAGAGTCACTTGCTAAGGATGCTGGGAGCAGATGCTGTTGGTGAGAAGGGGGATTTGGCTAGAAATCTAAAGGAAGGAGCTAATAAAATAGAAAAGGGGGAAGAAGAGCTTATGGATTTGGGGAAGGATGAATTAGATCACTCGGAAAGTGTTTCAACACTGTTACAGAATATCAGTACAGCTGCCTTCAGTACTGTGGCCGGAAGTTGGCTCCAGATCATTAATTGCCACAAATGACAGGAACAGATCATATATTGGTGAAATGTATAAAAACTAGTAAGGCTACCTGAAGATGTGTGGGACAACACACTCAACACTAAATTAGTTGCTTTGGATGCTTTTGAGATTTAATGAACTCATGAGAGTGAAGAATGAGGAAAAGTCACATACGGCTCATCTCTTTCTCCCCACCAGGCATGAGCACAGTCCCAGAAGTTATCGTGGCACGACACTGTGGGCTGCGAGTCTTCGGCTTCTCACTCATTACTAACAAGGTCGTCATGGATTATGCAAATCGGGAGAAGGCCAATCACAAGGAAGTCTTAGAGGCTGGGAAAGCAGCTGCACAGAAGTTGGAACAGTTTGTCTCTATCCTTATGAAGAGCATTCAACTCCGTGAGCACGCTGCCAGCTGACTGACCTCAGAGTGCTCTGATACTTCCCTGGTGGGGTCCAAGTAGCTGTCTGTTTTGATCCTTTGCTGGGATCACTAGTCTCTGCTCTTAGAGTGTAGCATAAAGGGAAGAAGAGATCCCTGCTTTTCACTGCCCCCATGTTCTTCCACCTACCATTCTGATGTCTGTCTTTCTTGCCCAGTTGCCTTCTCTAAACAGTTTGCTTTACCCCTGGAAGAGCTGAAGCTCATGCCCCACCACACTTGGAATATATGCCTTCAGACAGTACCGTCCAGATCCGGGGAGATTACACACATGTGTTCCTCTGGGCTCAGTCTGGTTCCCCTACAGAACTCGAGACCAAAGACCAACCCAATACCTCTTGGATTTTATTTAGTACCACCATGTTTTGAAAATAAAGAGATCAAGTACTTTCTGTTTGTGTGTCATTTGGTATGAAGCTGGGATATAGACCAAGACAGACTTGAAAAGCTTTGGGACCACATGTCTTGTATGATTCTCTGATTTTCAGAAGCAGCTAAGGATGGAGAAAAGGTGGTATGTGAGTAGCAAAGCATGAAGAAGAAAGAATGGTGACTACTTCTTTTATGTCCCAATTCTTCATTTCCGTGTCACCCCAGTTACTTTCATAAGTACCTGCATCTCTGTGGCTCTCATTTCTGTACCTTAGCTTCTATTTGCTTTTTGCCTTCTTTTATCATCTAATCTTTCAGCCACTATTTTCCACTTCATCCTGACAATGCTGCAGCAAATACCTTTTGCCATTTTTTGAACTGCTGGCCAGGTTCTTGCCAACTCCAGACAAGCCTGTAAAGTTGACTCAGTCAGTTTTTCCTGTGATGGCTATTCTCGTGTCAACTTGTTATCTGCCCCCAAATAGAGGACACACCTGTGAGGGATTTTTGCTTAATTTGAAATGGAAAGATCTACTAATCTGGATCTTTGCTGTAGGAAGTCACACCTTTAATCCAGATCTAATCTGGGCCATGGCTTCTGCTGGAAATTTAGATAAATAAGCACATGGAAGAAGAAAGCTTTTGCTCTTTCCCTATTTGCTCTTGCCTTGCTAACAAGTCCATTCCTTCACTGGCATTGGAGTCCACTTCAGGAAACTGCATTACCCTTCCATCTAAAGCTGAACAAATCTTAGAAGACAAGAGAAATAGCTCAAAAGCTCGAAGAATCCCGTAATCAAAAGAATTTCTTGGAAAAACTAATGAGTACAGTGTTTTGTAGAGAGACCTGCAGGGTACCTGAAAATGGACTGGTTTTCCTTAGTTTCACAAAAAGTATCAAAACATACATTCAAATTGTATCTTTTCCTTGACTCTACCACAGTCAGCTTTATCATCAACAAATGCTTGTGTACTATGTGTTGATCATTATTCTAAACAATTATAACATAAATTCGTATAAAATGGTATAAAAGAAAGTAGGTGGGAGACTGAAAATGCAATATAGCAAGGCTAAGATAGTCATGCCCTTTGTTAATGACTTTTTATTAATCTTTTTTTCCCTTTTTTACTGTAATGATTCAGGATCATCTTTTTCCACTAAACTTTGACGAAACTAAAATTTTTTAGGGAAAAAGAAAGGTTACAATAGTATGTAGATTTATGCTGTTTTCATTTCAGTAACATTTTCATCATTTATCAAGGCAAAGCTATGGAGAATAAGATTCTGAACATAAATTTTCACATTGGTAAACTAGAGGCCAATGCTAAGGAGCTCCTAAAGGCAGAATAGTGCCATTGAATGGGTCTGTAATTAGCTATCTGGTGGGTAAATCTAGGCATTTTCGCAGAGCTTGCCAATCAATCTCAGTTACCAGGAAGAACACAGCAGCAGAGTCAGACTCCAAAGGATAGACAATCCACAAGAAAAGGTCTCACCAAGAGTTGGTTCTGTTGCCCCCTGAGTGAAAATATTATGAAAAGCACATTGAAAAAATGAAAAATAGAGAAACAGGATTCCAACATCATAACATGAGAGTTGGAATATAGAGGGTCTTTTTAATAACAATAAAACACCACCACACATTGAAAATAAAAACCCAATAATATGTGGAAAGCAGTATACTGTAATGGCTAATGATCATAATCTGCTTCAGGAATTCAAAGGAGACCTAATTTGGAGTGGGTGAGGAAGGTGTGCAAATGTATATGTGGGATTTAAGTTATGGCAGATGGGTGGCAAAGATATCCTAGAGGATGCTACTCAAGGCACATTTGGGAATATTTTATTATTTAAAACAATGGCTAAGCTGAAGAAATGAAAAGAAAGATAAGAGACAAATAGAAAAGGAAGAAGTTGTTTAGGAACCTGATCTAGGGTGAGGTGTAAAAATAAAAAAAAAATAAAAAATAAAAATCACATTTTCTAGGCTACATAGATGGCCACTGAAGGCCAATAAACTAAAGAATTGTAGCCAACAATTGTACTTAATTATTTTGTTTGCCTAAGTAAAGGAAAAAGCATTTCTTTTTCAAATGGTAATTTTTGCAATAGAGTCTTGTAGCCCTAACCAGATGGAACTCAGTTCACTGTGTACCTAAGAGTTACAGGTGTAACTCTTAAAAAGGTTTGGAAGAGGGCAGGACAGTACAAAATGGGGAGCAGATGAGGAAGATGCATGGCGACATGTATGTGAACTAACCTAAAAGATGACCACAAAAGGCTTTTTGGTGGTGCAATTATGTTCACCTAAAAACGATCTCAAGAAAAGTAAAATTGTTACTTAGAAATTTAACCTATTTTCAGATTGCAACGTTTTTTGTTTGTTTTGTAGAGTGTTAGCTGTTAGAGGCTATGAAGATAACTTAGTGATAGGGCACTTGTTTCATGTGTGGAAGAGCCTAGCTTCAGGGCCCAACAACACACACATATAGTTAATTATAAAGAGCAAAAGTTCAAACAATGGAAAAGTGAAAATACACCCCAGAAATAACATGGAAGTTATGAAGGTAGTGACTTCTGGTATAATTTTTGCCTTCCAGCCTCATCCAAAATACACACCACCATCCTGTGCTAAGATGTGAGATTCACTTGAACAAGTAGCAAGCCAAGCAATGGTGATGTCTTTCACAGCTGTGCTGCACCCATTCACAGTATATGAACAATAGCAAGACTTGCCCCATCCAGTCTGCTAAGTAAGATGACATTTGCTGTATGCTGGTCTCTCTAGGATGATTCTGTGGTTACAGATATTTCCAACATCTTGTAGAGACCCAACATTTAGGGAAAAAAAGAACGGAGAAAATGTAGGTGAGAGAAAAGGGGCCTATCAGCTAACTCACACACCAATCTCACTTTGTCATGTCCAGGTTTCACCCCTACACCTTTACTTTTGCACAAATTAGTAACATTTACCTGTTTTGTTTTGTTAATTGTTTTCAGCACTTTAAATAACAGCTCAGTTGGTAAGGAGCTTGCCAGACAATCAGGAAGAAGTTTGATTCTCCCAAACACACAGTAAAAAAAAGCCACGCATAGTGATAGATAGCTTCCATTCATCGGTTCAGCAGGGCATGGAGACAAAAGCAACCCTGGACTCAGTGGATACTGGCAAGCCTCTTGGTGACGACATACAGGCTGGTGGAAGGCTTTCTCAAACAAACAAACACAGGTGGACAGCACCTGAGGAACGATACTCAAGGCTGTCTTCTGGCCTCCAAACACATATATGTATACCTGTATACAAGCACATGTCCCTACATACATACACGCACAAACACACATATAAACAAATCAGTGGGTTTAGGTATGGATCAGTAGAAAAACATTTGTTTAGTGCAAGCAAGGCCTTCAGTTCTAATGGAGAACCAAACACTAAGCAAACAGAAATATTCCACATTTAGCTGAATGTAGTTGTGCTCACCTGGAATTTCAGTACTCTGGAGGATAAGGCAAGAGAGTCAAGAATCTGAGCCCAATCTCACTGCATCGTGAGCTTGAGTTCAGACTGGGCTACATTCCTTGTTTCTTCTGGAACAAAAGAGTAAACAAACACTTATGTTGTAGAATATTTCCCGGCCCATTTGGCCCAAGGTTTGAACCTTGCCCTCGGTGGCTTTTTTCCCCCAAAGAAATGAATCAGATGCTTATATCAATTTCATACTGTTTGGTCTATGTCTCAAGCACATTACTAGCTAGCTCTTTCATCTTAATTCAACCCATTTCTTGTATTCTATCTGCCACGTGTCCCGGCCCGTGGCTCACCTGAATTCCTTACGTGGTTCTTCCTGGGGGTGGGGGTCAGATGGAGACTGACTAACTCTGCCCTCCTTATATGTGTCTGTCTTCTGATTTTCCACCCACTTCTATGGTGCTCCTTTATTTTCAGCATACAGAGAACATTTCCACCACACACTGAAATCAAATTAGTAGTTTTCTTTTTAATTTAAGATTTTCAGTAGAGTGAAGGTAGACAGCAAGATGGCTGCATGGGTAAAGATGAGAGCTGCAAGCCTGAGGAAACAGGGAACAGCACCAGAGTAATGTCATGGGCTTGCAATCCTGCACAGGAGAACCTGAAGCTGGAGGAGATCATGTACCAAAGAGCAAAGGTCAAGACCAACCAGATGGCTCTGTAGGTAAGGGTCCTCAATGCCAAGCCTGAGGATCTGTGCTCAAGGCCTAAAACCTAAAAGATAGGGAGAAAGAACTTTTGCAAGGTATCCCCCAACCTATACCCCTTGGGCACACACACACACACACACACACACACACACACACACACACACACACACACTAAATAAGTAAATGTAATTTTCAAACCTTGCAGTACGTAGTAAAATCACATAGTCAAATAATCAAACACTGGCTGGACATAGTGGCATGTCTTTAATCCCAGGAGGATCTCTGTGAGTTCAAGGCCAGCCTAGTTGCTCTGCATAGAAATTTCTAGGACAACCAGGGATACACAGAGAGTCCAGTCTCAAATAAAAATAAAAAACAAGCCAAACTACCTAAGTGCTTCAAAAACGTAGATAATAAAAATTCCCAACATGACAACCAATGTTCTGAATTCATTTAATTTATCCAGGATTTATATAGATAAAGCAAATACAATTTTTCTACTTTTATTATGCATACCAGTTAATATGTTAGATGCACTGTCCTGCATCATGCTACTTTTAGTCAACCTATTTTGGAGATATTTCACACCAGTAAATTAGGTGTTTTCTTGATAACTTAAGTCAGTGCAGCCAAGAATACATTTTATTGTCTAAATTTTGGGGGAAGCAAAAGAAGTATAAACAAACTCCCCTGGAAGCAGCTACCATCCAAACTGAACCTTCTGCAAGTCTAACTGTTTAGAGTTGTAGTGATTGTGGAAAGCTTGGACTGTTGCTAAGTCCAGAGGCAAACGATCTTGGGGCAGCTTCAGCCCTCATAATAGCCATTCACTTCCCTCCTCTGTTCTGACTGGAAGCTTTGTGCCCACTGAGTAGGTCACTTGGAATGTACAAACAGGGCCGGGGGTTCCCTTTGGTAAACCAGTAGCAGCTTCCACCACCCAAAGGTAAAAGTGTGGTCACATAACATCTAAGACCTTAGCAAAGGTTTCCCCACTTTGCCATAGCCTACTTGATGACTCTATCAGTGGATTTAAAAAGTGTTGTACAGGGAAAAATTTTTATTCATTTCCTTATTCATTTATTTAGTGTGTGTGTGTGTGTGTGTGTGTGTGTGTGTGTGTGTATGCGCGCGCATGCGCGCACCCGTGTGCCATCATGCATGTGGAGGTCAGAAAGCAGCTTGGGGGAATGAATTCTCATTTTCCTTATGGGCCACAGAGATCAAACTTTTCCAAGCTTGGTGGCAAGGACCTTAATTTTCTGAGCCATCGAATCACCCATGAAATGTGTCTTGATTGATGACTTCCTTTGATCTGTTACTATAGAAACTTCATGAAACTCTTCCATGTTGGAACATGAAATTTGGAGTAACCTAAACCTAGTCTCCAGGCCACGATCACTCATATTTAGCTCCAGGATAAATTATCTCTTATCCACTTTGAGTTGGGAGCTGTGTTTCTTTGACAACAGATTATGATATTAATTTTTTGTTTCTTTTCTTTTTTTTAAAGCTGTTTCCTAATGCATAGATTGGTTATCTATGGGAACAAAAGAACCATGTCAGCACACAGAGGCTGGGTAAAGAAGCATTACCTCCCCTCCAACATAGCCAGAGGGTAGAAAAGAGACAATGTCACCCTCTCCCTGGCACAGCCGAAGAGACCTCTTGACTCTAGTCTATACCTTTTACCTAATTTTTATTTGCCTGAGGTCTATGTGGCCATTTTCTTGGTAAATTTCGTATGCTTTTTTTGTAATAATATTTTGTTTCTAAGGAACATTTTTTGAACTAACACTGGCTGTGTGCCTGGTTTTTCTGCCACTGTTAATTTGCATTTTAATAAAAATGGAAATTTTGTGTAATTTGTCTACCTCATTCTTAGGTTTGGCCTGAATTAGATTTAATACTTTTCCAGATTCATTTGCCTTTATTCTCCTGCCTCAGACCAAAAACTCCTCCTCCATCTGGGGTTTTTTCACTTTCATTTCCCGATATGAGTTTGCTGGGTTCTTGCCTGGTTTATTTCACTTGCCAGTTTCCTCCCTTCCCGGTCCTGTTCTCTGGCTCTTTTCTCTAGTTGTGTGCTGGGGGAGGGGAGGGACACCATTTTGCTTGTGAGCTGGTGGCTTTGGCTTTCCCAGTTTCATTCAGAAGCTGGTCAGAGCTCCTGCTGCGACTTGAAGCAAAGGGTGAATAGTATGTTGTACTGCATTGTAGCCTGACCTGCTTTGGTTCCTGCAAATGTTCATTGTAGCCTGACCTGCTTTGGTTCCTGCAAATGTTCCTGACTCACCCAGGGTTGCCTAAGGCCATTTCCAGCTCAGACTATAAATCCACATCTCTCCACTGGAATAAACAATACAGAGTCACTACTGTTCCATCTCCCAGCTCCAACAAAGCACGGAAACCATTCAATTGCAATCAGGGGATAAAGATGATATATTGTTATTTATTTATTTTTAATTACATTTATTTATTCGGGTGTGTGTGTGTGTGTGTGTGTGTGTGTGTGTGTGTGTACAAGTACAAAGGTGTGGGGATCAAAGGACAGTTTGAGGGTTCTCGACTTCCATCACGTGGCTCCCAGGACTCAAAGGTTGCCAGGCTTGGCAGCAGCTTTGCCCACTGAGTCTTTATTCTCCTGCCTCAGGCCAAAGAACCCCTCCTTCATTTGCCTTCCTTCCTCTTTCATTCCCATGGTCAGTTTGCCCATTTTATTATTTCACTTGCCAATTCCTTTTTTTCTCCAGCGCTTTTCTCTGGCTCTTTTCTCTAGGCACCATTTTTCCTCTTCTTTTTGTTTTCAAGAGTCAGGGTTTTACATATAGCCCAGGCTGGCCTTTAAGTTTTTATGTCGCTGAGGGTAACCTAGAACTTCTTATTCTTCTGCTTCCAGCTCCGGCTTAGATTACAAACACATGCCATCATGCCCGGCTTCAGTTGCTATTTTTAGCATAGGTGTTTTGAATATTCTCATTCTGAACACAATGAAATGTTAGGAAGCCTCTGAGCCCCTGAGATACAAAGCCTGGTAAAGTGTGTTTGAAGCTTCAGGTGAGAGCCATTAGAATTCCTTGGATGCCAGGCGCTGCTGGACAGGGACCGTTAACCCGAAGACAGAGGAGAAAGACTGCCTTAGGCAACCCTTGGTGAGTAAGGAACAAAATGGCAAAACTAATTAAAGCAAGCAATTAATTAAAACAAACTTTTTAATTTGGGTACACAGGCTGTCCCCCCACCCCCCACCCCAGGAGGGGTTCGAGAGAAAGACAAGGTTTTTATAGTTCAGGAGAAGGGGGTTTCCAAATAGGGGATTTGGAGGGCAAATAGGTGGGGTCACAGGAGCAGAACATACGCATAATAAATTAGTCCCTCCTGAAACAAAGACCTGCTGGTTGCAAAGTGGGCAACTTAAGGTAGTCACAGGAGGTCATAGAACCTTTCGAAACAAAGGTAAGGTTGAAAGAGGGTTTTAAACAAAGACATGATTGCCATTCCTGGAACAGGCATACAGAACCATCTGTAGGTAAGGTTACAGATGGGCGTAGCCCAATTCTTGAGAAACACGGGTTTAATCATAAGCAGGAATGAACCTAGCTTGTCTTTACTGTGTGATAGCTTTTAAGTCTAAGACAGAGGCAGGCTGGTTCTTCAGAATTACTAGGATGCAGCCTCAGATTTATGAAGAACCTTTGCCCTGATGAACCAGCCTGCCTCCATCATCATCACCACGACTCTGTAGTCTGTCAACAGTATGCTTTGCAGAACCATAATGTTTATTTACAATTTTGTACCGCATTTATTGTATGCATTTTTCTATTGGTTTTGAACTCCAGTCTTTTAAAAAAAAACATTTACAGGGGCTGGAGAGATGGCTCAGCGGTTAAGAGCACCATCTGCTCTTCCAGAGGACCTGGGTTCGATTCCCAGCACCCACATGGCAGCTAACAACTAACTGTAGTTCCAGTTCCAGGCAAACACCAAGGCAAATAAATAATAAATAAAGTTTTTTTTTTTTTTTAAAAAAAAAAAAACTACATTTACTCATTGTGTGGGGGCACACACGTGCTACAGGGCACATATGGAGGGTTCTCTCGTTTATCTGTCTAGAGCTTGGGGGTTGAAGTGAGGTTGCAATGCTTGGAGGCAAATGCCCTTCTCCACTGAGCCATCTTGCTAATTATGTGCTGCTACAATGCTAAGCAGGCACCCTGTCACAGAGCTCTCTCAGCCCATAACCGTATTCTTCCAATTATAAAGTGTGCTATAGAAGAAAAACAATCGGATGTACTAAGATGTACTCAGCCAGGAATGCCAGGCACACACACTGTAAGCACACACATGCAGCTCCACAACTCACAATCAGTCATTCCTTAAACCTTGAGGAAGTCTAGGCAATCTCATATTCTTGTCAGGGTCCCCAGTATTGTTTTTAGGCTGCTGATGAGGAATGTTCCACAGACCTACAGTCTTCACTTGGTCTCTAGTTGATGGAGATTTGAGGAGGCCATGAAACCTTTAGTAGGTACAGCCTTGCTGGAGGAAGTATCTCACTGGGGGAGGTTTTGAGTGTTTGTAACCTTGCTCTACTTCCTGTTTACTTTCTCTGCTGCCGGTGTGTGGTTGGAGATCTCTCAGCTTCTTTCCCTGGTCGTCTTCTGATGCCTTGCCTCCCTCACCATTATGGACTGTCCTCTGTAACTGCCAGTCACTTTTGGTAGTGGTGTTTTATCATGAGCACAGCAGACCATTAAGAGTAATTAAGACAGAAAGTACGCACTTCATTTACTTAAATGATCCATGTTTGGCGTATAGAGAAAAGCGACATGAACCGTGTTGCAGTAGTCACATCTAAATTAAGAGAGTCAGGCTACAAATAAATGCAGATGTAAACATCATCTGAGTTAATAAGCATAAAGAAAAATATTGGGGCTAAAAAGATGGCTCCATGTTTAAGAACAATCACTGCTCTTGCAGAGGACCCAGGACTGTTTTCCAGCACCCACACAGGGGATCATGGCCACCTATAACTCTAGTTCCAGAGGATCCAATTCCTTCATCTGATAGCTGCATGCTTGAGAACTCATGAGTTACATTATATGTACAACCACACACACACACACACACACACATACAATAAATAAATAAATAAATAAATAAATAAATAAATAAATAAATAAATAAATAATTTCTTTTGCTTTGCTTTTCCAAGATAGGGTTTTTTTGTGTAGCTTTGGAGCCTGTCCTGAAACTTGCTCTGTAGATCAGGCTGGCCTTGAACTCACAGAGATCCACCTGCCTTGGCCTCCCAAATGCTGGGATTAAAGGTGTGAGTCACCACAGCCCAGATTGAACATATAAAGAACAAGGAAAAATAATGATGTCAGATGTGGTACGCGTTTGTAATTCAGCTCTTTGGGAGGTAGAGGGAGGAATTCAAGGCCGTATAACTTACTCTTCTATTGCTATAATAGTACATGGTGATCAAGGCAACTTATACAGGAAAGAGTTTATTGTGGCTTATGGTTCCAGAATGCTAGGAACACTGACAGTGGAGTAAAGTCAGCATGAAGGAGCTGGAACAGAAGCTGGGGGTTCACCTCTGAAATTGCAAGCACAACACACACACACACACACACACACACACACACACACACACACACACACACACAGGTGGAGGGAAAGAGAGAGGCAGAAACAGACACAGAGAACTGGGAACAGCATGTGACTTTTGAACCTCAAAGCTTATCTATTGCCAATGACATACTTCTTAGAACAAGGCCAAGCTTTCCCAAAAAGTGCCACCAGCTGGGGACCAAGTATTTAAATACTTGAGACTATGAGAGATATCTCCTTTAAACTAGCATAGAGGAGGAAGGAAAAAGAATAAAAAGTCAAATTAAGACAATAAAAGAAAAGACAGAACAAAAACAATCACAGAGGTATTTGGGAGATTTTTGGAGCAGCATCTTTTTGCTGAGCCATTGTGTCTTTTTACTGGGCAGCAGGATTCTTCAGGCTAAGAAAACTGGGAACAAGCTAATTCATGAGAATCCACAAGAGAAAGGCTCACCAGCCACTGGCCTGCTGCCCCATAGCTGAGCAATGAAGCTGTCATGAAAGATCCCTATGCCTGCCTATCTGGAGTATTGAGAGCTTTCAAATGTTTCCCCCACACCACTTTTCCAGAATGGTTAAGGAGACTTCCTGGTACTCAGAACCAAACTGAGGCTTCAGAGTACATTATCTGTGGCTTGAGGAGCTGGTACAGCCTACGTGGCATTGAAGACAATGAATGATCTGTGAGGTACCGTTTCCACTTGCTAGAATGGCTGTGATAAATAAGACCAATATTAGCAAGTGCTGACAGAGATGCCAAGAAACAATATACTCCTCTGTTGCTATCAGGACTGAAAAATGGCTTGACCATTTTAAAAAGCAGCTTGGTCATTTTCAAAATGTTTATAGCAAGGAGCTGGAGAGATGACTCAGTGGCTAAGAGTATTGGGTGTTCTTGCAGAGGACCCAAGTTCAAGTCCTAGCACAGATACAGTCCTTCACAATCATCTTTAACTATAATTCTAAGGAGTCTTGATTCTGACATCTGTGGGCACTTCTGAAATGTGGTACAAAAGCCTATATACATAAAATAAAATAAAATAAAATAAAATAAAATAAAATAAAATAAAAATAAAAATAAAGCTCAGCATGAGGTTCACACTTAGTTATACCTTTTTAGTTTCTTAGGCAGGAAACCATGAATTAATGTGCCAGGCCAAATCAGCTGGTTAAAAAAATACACCAATCTTGATAGAAAAGAATTCCAGAAGATTTCCCTGGCCACAGCAATAGAGTGTGCTTTGAGAAATGATACCCATGCCTATTATGTTATTGTGGGTTTGCATTTCATGCTGGAGTCAAGTGAAGAAATGACATATGAGAAGCTTATGAGGTCAAAACTTGCCTTTATATTTTATGTTTTCCTTCTCTCCTTCCTAAGAATTTTTTATTTATATGACTCATATATTTGAATGTTTTGTTCCCAGTTGTTGGAGTGTTTAGAAAAGATTAGGAGTTGTAATCTTGCTGGAAGAAGTGTGTCCCTGGGGGTGGGCTTTGAGGTTTCACAAGCTCATGCCAACCTGTCTCTCCTTCTTTCTGTTGCCATCTTGCAGATCAGGTATAGGTGTTCAGCTCTAGGACTGTGCTTGCCTTCATGGGGCTATTTGTCCTACCATGATGGTCATGGATTAACCTTTAAAACTGTAGGCAGGCCTCCAATTAAATGCCTTTTTAAGTTGTTTTGGTCATGGTGTTTTATCACAGCAATAGAAAAGTAACTAAGACACATGTACAGAAAAACACCCACAGCAGCGCCATTCATAATAGATGAAACCCAGAAACAACCTAAGTGTCCATCAACTAATGAATGAATACATATTTGTGTATGTCTGTCTGTATGATGGCATACTAAACTACTGACACGGATCTCAACATATGCTAAGTAAGTGATCTTGGGTTTGTGATTCTATTTATATAAAATTCTCAGAAGAGGCATTTATAGAAATAAAAAGTATATTAGTGGTTTCCTGTGGTTCAGAGTAGAACAACAATTAATATATATTAGCCTAGAGGTCTTATCTCTAGTATTAAAATAGTTTAGAACTGACTAATGGTGATAGTTGCAGCACTAAATAAAATGTCTAAAAATCATTGGGTTGTATATGTGAAACAGGTGAATTCTATGGTAGAATTCTATGTCCTCTGCAGTAGGAAATTGGCTCAAACCAGTTGCCAAAGCGTGCACATAATGTACTTCCTTTTGAGCCAACCTGGAGTCAGCCTGCGGGCCTAGCAGCAGCAGCTGTCCAACAACAGCTGGATTACTCAGAATCTGTCTAGCAACAAACTCTCCTGATTGTTCTCAGCCAATGAGGGATGGCAACGCAGTATCACCAGATTGTGACATAGTCTGGGTGTTGGGAGAAGGGTATTTAAGGCTCTCCCCATTGTTGAATAAATGAATTAGACCTTTGATTTTCAACTGTCTGTGTTGTTGACTGTGAACCTTCTCACCCCCTCCCCTGAAGGAACATTTAGGACCCAGCAACATACCTCAATAAGATATATTATATTATTTGCTTAAGACAAGATCTTTCTCAATAGCCTAGGATGGCCTCAAACTCACAATGATCCTATCTCATTCTTCCAAGGGCTGAGATTATAGTTATACATTTCACCTACCTTAATAAAATGGATTGGGAGATGGCCATGGTGGCACACACCTTCAGTCCCAGCACTTGGCAGGCAGATCTCTGAGTTTGACACCAGCCTGGTCTACATGTAGAGGGAACTGCAGAACAACCAGAGCTACACAGAGAAACTTAGTCTTGAAAACACCAAAATAAATAAAATAAAATGGATTGGGGTGGGAGGAGACAAATGATGATGTACTGGTCCTTGCAGACTCTAGTGGAGTGAAAAAGAACTGTGACTCCCCCAGTTACATAGTACCTGTCAGGTGCTGCTTAGAAACAATCTGGCTGCATTAGCATAGGATAAAGCTATATCTTAGGACTTCCTCTAAGCAAAGTCAACATTGAGATTCCCAAGACACATTCCAAAGAGGAGTAAATCCAAGGTGATATATATTGTCAGGCCTTCACCTGCTTTATTGCTACTTTTACACTCTGATTTGAAAACATTACAACATAAGACAAATGCCAGAAACAAAAGAGTGGTTAATACTGTAAAAATATATCTCATGTATGTATGAAATTGTCAGAGAATAAATAAAAAATAATTTAAGGGAAAAATGTATTGTTTCTATATTGTTAGCTATCTTCATAGCAAATGTTGGTGATTTTGCTGGTGTCCTTGACTATTTGGCTGACGGCGTCAATCTTTCTATATTCCCATAATTTCCTGTCTCAAAGAACTTATTACTTGTTGCTGCTGCCCAGAGTCCTAATGTCTCCCTCTGGAGAGGTGGTGAGAAGACATGATGTTAACGGCTCAGACACTGGGAGTCAGGTAAAAAGCAAACAGCTAACCCTTTTATTCAGCAATGGGGAGAACCTTATATACCCTTCTTCCAAGCACCCAGGCTACATCTCAGTCTGATGACATTGCAAGGTCACCACTCACTGGCTAGGCACAGTCAGAACTTCTGACAACACCTGTTGCTAGGCTCTCAGGCAGACTCTGCTCTATCAGGAACTCTGGACTCCAGGTTGACTCATAAGAAAGTATGTTACACACACACACACACACACACACACACACACACACACACACACACACACACACGAAAAGGAGAAAAAAAAATCTTAGCATCCCTTTCAGCTATAAACTGAAAGCCACCAAAATGGCAAATATAGCTACTGGTAAGGCATTTAATGGCAACTCTCCCTTGAGAAGTCTGTGCCCACACTTGAGTATATTTTATTGTTTCCTTAAGCATTTAACTTTCTCTCAATACTCATGGTTAGAATCTGTGTTAAAAGCATCTTTTGGTAGACTGCAACTTTGAGAGGTCAAGTCCATGCTTTCCTCTTCCTGGAGCAACTTTCTTTCCATTTTTAATGACAGCTCCTTCCAATTTTCCAATTTCCAATAGCTCAACCTATTTTTGTTGTTGTTGTTGAAGCCAAGGATCCAGTTTTATCCAAGGCCCCTAAAAGATTAAGAGACCTTCTCAGACTGCTGGAGGTAATGATGTGGAACTGCACCTCTGTTCCTGATACTGTTCATATGAAATGCATGACGAAGCATAAAGTTGTAAGTGGAACTATGTGTGTGTAACACCGCGTGCAAGGAAAGCCTGTGGTATGCAAATGAGCCCAAACGGACAAGAGCAGGAAGTACAAACTGGTTGGCCAGTCTTAAGGAAGGAACCTTGGAATCAAGCAATTCTAATTCTCATCCTTGTCCAAGGGCCAGAAATCTCCTTGGTGATGACTTAGCCAAAGGCAAAGCATTCCAGAAGGGGGCACCCTAGTTCCTTGTCTGATTTCCTGTTATCTTTCTCTTTCCCTTTTACGCTACAGATGAGCACCCCCACCCCACTTCCGTCCTGGAAACTCTGTGAGGATCTGATTGAAGCTGAGAGGCACCTGGATACCTTGTTGGTATGCCAACTGGCCTGATGGGCTGTCTGTGCCTATCTAGGGTTCTGTCCGCTCCTGAAAAATGCACCCCACTAGCTGCTCCATGATGCTGCCCACATAGACAACAGCCTGTGAGTTTCATTCTTTGAGTTGGTGAGACAGAGACATCAGTGGGTTCCTTTAATGTAGGTGATTAAGTTTCTTCCATTCTCAGGGATCACAGTTGCCCCCATTTTACATGGACCAACACTTTTTCTTTTCTTTTCTTTTCTTTTATTTGAGACAGGGTCTAACTATGCAGACCAGGCTGGCCCCAAACACAGAGATCACCTGCCTTTGCCTTCTGTATGATGGACCTAAAGGTTTGCACCGCCATGCCAACATTCTATTTTCCTGCTTAAACGTTGCCTTCTTCCTCTTCCTCTTCCTGCCCTCTGGACTCGGCCCTGTACCAATGGTCCAAGGTCCAAAGGGTGCTAGTTCCTAGATCCTCCTTTGACATACACCCCTTTCATTTTTCTCAGGATTGTATGTGAATGAAAACACCCAAAAAGAAGTTGTAACCTGCAGAAATCGAGTGGCTGATTAGGATTTCAGTACTGTGGAGAAACTGCAATGTTGCAAATCAGATGCTAATTACCTAATCTTGGGTCAAGTTATAGGCACCCTCCCACCCCCACCAGCCATTCCTTGCCCACTTCTGTGTCCAAACTAATAACTTGTCATAACTAATAAAACAAAAAACAAAAAGCAAAAACCCTCTTAGATCTATTAACTTAGCAGGCCACTCACTTCCACCAACCTGAATGCTAAGAATGCCACCAAACAGTATCTTGGGCCTATAGGAAAAGTTCACTGCTCCCGTCTCGCTGATGTACCCATCAGTGTATCTTAAACTTGCTTTGATTTATGGTTTTCCTTGTTTTATAAGACTTCATGTAACTGCTTCCATATTAGAACTCTGAATTTGGAGTGGCTTAAATCTATGTGCTCAGACCATGATCACTTAAAATGGCTACAGAATAAACTATCTCTTCTTCTCTTTAAGATAAGAGCTGTGGTTTTTGCTTCCACACTAGTGATAAAGGCACTTCGCCCTGCCTTCCTGCCTTCTTTCCCCCATGGCTATGGCTCCAGCAAGTGTAGGCAGAGGGAACCGAGGTGGGAGAAGGTTGCCTGGGGCCTACACCCTGTGTCTTAAGGGCAGCTGCCAGCATTTACTTTACTGCTCCTTCTGCTACTTTGTAGAGGTACAGGTTTCTTTTCTCTACCAAGAAAATAGTTAAAAGGCAGGACAAGTTTGAAAGCCAAGCAAAGCCAAAGTTTATTAAAAGGGAATACAATTTTTTTAGAGTTGAAAAGAAAAAAAAAAAATCCCTAACTCTAAATCTCAGCAGCTACCCAAAGGAAAAATTGAGGAGAAAAGCAGGAAAAGGCATTTGAGTTAATTTGGTGCAGAGGTCAGCCACAAGGCAGCAGGCAGCTTCATAGACTGAGCAAGGAAACACAAAGTACCAAGACTATTTAGGTTCTGGTCAAACAAAGAGTACAACAGGAAACAGAAAAAGTTGCAACTTTCTGAGTCAGGACTAGGCTGAACCTCAAGGGGCTAAGCAACAGGACTCAGGCTCCCTCCCTTCCAGCTCCTGCTGGCCTGGCTGGCTGGCCTCCAGTCTTACCCAACCCTTCTACTACTCAATGTCCTTGTGGCCCAACTTAACTTTTGCAAACTTTGAAGAGGTGCATTAAGACAGGAAGGAGATTCACTGAAGAGTGGAAGAACTCTACAAAAAAGAACTCCCAAAGGGTCTGGAGAGATAGCTCATGCTGAAGAGCACTGACTGCTCTTCCAGAGGACCTGGTTTTAGTTTCAATATCTGCATGGCTGGGGGCTGGAGAGATGGCTCAGTGGTTAAGAGCACTGTCTGCTCTTCCAGAGGACCCGGGTTCGATTCCTAGCACCCACATGGCAGCTAACAACTGTCTGTAGTTCCAGTTCCAGGCAAACACCAAGGCAAATAAATAAGGTTTTTTTTTTTTTTTTTTAAAAAAATATCTGCATGGCAGCTCACAGCCATCTCCTGTCCTCTTCTGGCCTGTGTATGTAAACTTCCCATGCATGCAAACATTTTTTTTAAAATAATAACAAAAAGAAAGTTGTTGGTAACATTCTGACAAGCTGAGTCAGGGACTAGGGAATTGCTGGTTAGGCTTTACAGAGAAACTTTCCCCTGTGATATCTTTTCAAATCATGTCATCCAAACTCTTAGGGCTGGGGTGATGCACAGAATGGGATGTTGCAGCACTGCTGTGCTACAATAATTACGTATCCATAGACCTTTACATCTTTTGACCTGCTTTGGGGTGGAATCCAAAGGCTAGGTCTCTAGGGCAGCAAAAGAAAGAGTGTGCCAGAGAAATATAAAAGAGCAGCCTCTTAGCTCAAGAACTGAGAAATCCTCAACTTCAAACCAGTATTTCTGTAAGGCTGACCTGGGAAGACTGAGACAGTGAGTGAGTCAGATGACAGCTGCGGGGAGGAACTTCACAGGAGCAAGAAAGGTTTGTGGGTGGAATCCTTGTGCACTCGGTGGTGAAGGAAGCCATTTGTTCTGGTAGAGCAGTTTAAAGGGCTGCTTTGTGTGGGCAGTAGTTTATGAAGAAAGTGGGGGAGGCTTAAGGAACTACTGATTCCCATTGAGAAATGTGGTTTTTTTGCAGGGGGGATTAATTTTATTTTATTTTTAATTATTATTATGCAAAAAAGTCATGTTTTTATATCCATGTATCCCCTTGTTCAGGCTCCCTTCCCCCTCCCGCCCCTCCCAGTCACTCATTCTTCTCCCCATCTCCTCCCCAGCAAGGGTAGGAGGTCTCAAGGCCCCCAGGTGACTTAGTTCAACATCCACTCCAGGCAGATCTGCTTTCCCCACCCCAACATCAAGACTGAGTCAGGCGTTCCTCCAGAGGGAATGGGCTCCAGCATGCCAGTCCAAGGTGTTTCAGATCCCAAGCTGTTCAGGGGTTGTGGTTTGCAGCTTGGATATGCTTAGCTTTTCTTGTTTAAAGTCCACTAATGAGTGAGTACATCCCCTGTTTATCTTTCTGAGTTTGTGAGACCTCGCTCAGGAGGATATTCTCCAAATCCATCCATTTGCCTGCAAATTTTAGGATATCATTTTTACTTACTGCTGAGTAGTACTCCATTGTGTAGATGTACCACAGTTTGTTAATCCATTCCTCAGTTAAGGGGCATTTAGGTTGTTTCCAGGTTCTTGCTATTACGAATAGTGCTGCTATGAATATAGTTGAGCTAATGCTTTTAGAGTGCGAATGTGTGTCTTTAGGATATACACCCAGAAGTAGTATTGCTGGATCTTTGAGGAGATTGATTCCCAGTTTTCTGAGAAACTGCCATACTGCATTCCACAGTGGCTGAACCAGCTTACATTCCCACCAACAATGGAGGAGTGTTCTCCTTGCTCTGCAACCTCTCCAGCATAGGCTGTCATCTGTGTCTTTTATCTTAGCCAATCTGACAGGTTTAAGGTGGTATCTCAAAGTTGTTTTCATTTGCATTTCTCTGATGGCTAAAGATGTCAAGCACTTTTTCAAGTGCCTTTTAGCCATTCATAATTCTTCTGCTGAGAATTCCCTTTTTAGTTCTGAACCCCATTTTTTGATTGGGTTATTCAAGGTTTTGGGCTCTAGTTTCTTGAGTTCTTTATATATTTTAGAGATCAGTCCTCTGTCACTTGTAGGGCTGGTGAAAATCTTTTCCCATTGTGTAGCCTGTTGTTTTGTCCTATTGACAGTGTTTTTGGCTTTACAGAAGCTTCTCAGTTTCAGGAGGTCCCACTTATTGTTGTTCTTAGTGTCTGTGCTACTGGTGTTATATTTAGGAAGTGGTTACCTGTGCCAATGTGTTGGAGGGTATTTCCCACTTTCTTTTCTATCAGGTTCAGTGTGGCTGGACTTATGTTGAGGTCTTTGATCCACTTGGATTTGAGTTTTGTGCAGGGTCATAGGCTTGGATATATTTGCATTTTTCTACACACTTCCATCCAGCTATGCCAACACCATTTGTTAAATATACTATCTTTTTTCCACTGAGTATTTGGGTCTCTTTGTCAAAGATCAGGTGTTCATAGGTTTTAGGGTTAATGCCCGGATCCTCAATTCAATTCCATTGATCTACAAGTCTGTTTTTATGCCAGTACCAGGCTGTTTTTATTACTATAGCTCTATAGTATAACTTGAAGTCGAGGATGATGATGCCTCCTGAGGTTCTTTTGTTGAACAAAATTGTTTTGGCAATCCTGGCTTCCTGTTATTCCAAATGAAGTTGAGTATTGTTCTTTCAAGGTCTGTAAAATATTGTGTTGGGATTTTGATGGGAAGTGCATTGAATCTGTAGATTGCTTTTGGAAGAATTGCCATTTTTACTATGTTGATCCTACCTATCCAGGAACATTGGAGAGCTTTCCATTTTCTGATATCCTCTTCAATTTCTTTCTTCAGTGACTTAAAAATTTTATCAAATAGATCTGTTACTTCTTTGGTTATAGTTACTCCAAGGTATTTAATGCTATTTGCAGCTATTATAAAGGATGATGTTTCCTTTATTTCTTTTTCAGCCCTTTTATCTTTAGGCTACTGATGAGAAATGTGGTTTGTAAGTGGTTTGTTTTGCTGAGTCTCAGATGCAAGAGTGTAGTGGAAAGCACCAGAGACTGAAGAATAGGTCTTTGGTGTTGCTTTAGTTTTATATAAATATTATATGGATTCAAAAGTGATATATATATATAAATGTAGAACAATTCAAAATATAACAACAAAAAACCTCATTCTCCCAGCCAAATAAATTGCTATGAGATATAGGTGGATTTACAGAAGATGCAGTGTATTTGGGGAACAATGCTTTACACATATTCATCATTGACTTTTTACACAGAACATCTTTAAGTTTGAAAGGATCATGTGATGAGCACTATTGAGCCTTTCACCTAATCCATTATCTCACCAACTGCTCATACTACCTCACTTCAGGACATTTGAAAATACGTCTCTGCAGATACCCTGTCAGTTGAATACTTTGGCATACCTCGGCAAGAATGAGACTATTCTCTTACATAACATCACCACTATTCTGCCCATTCTGTTGGATCTTAATTATAAGCCTGTCTTATAACAATGCTAAATGTGGTTCTATAACATGAATTCTAGTTGTTATTAAATGAAAACTCAAAGCCAGATATTGGGGAAAAGGCAGAAATATCAGAGAGAAGAAACAGACCACAGTTAATTCTCACCCAGCCAATTTCTCAGGGTAAAAGCTATCTTTTAGAATCCTCATCCTGGCTTGTCACTTCTACAGATTAAATCTCTGTCTTCCTACAACTGCCTTAAATACCTTCTTCACCCAGTTGTTTCACTTCGGGGTTCAACTCTAAATCATAATCTAGAGTTAAGATTAAAGGTGTGAGTTACTATTATTTGGTAGTTAGGCCTTGAATTCACAAAAAACACAGGAAGATCTCTGTCTCTGGAGTTATGGGATTAAATCATCCCCAGTCTTTCCCATGCTGGGATTAAAGGCATGAGTTACCACTCTCTGACCCTCCTGGCTTGACTATGGGTGGATCTGTTCTCTGATATTCCAGACTCATTTTATTAAATATACAATTCCTTTTTTTTTACTTTTCTAGCTCTTGTCTTTTGAAGGTGGAACTTCAGGTGTTTATCTAGACAGCCAGGGTAAAACAGTTTAGAAAGACACTGAAAGATGTGACTGGTAGCCCGAGACCTAAGAGCCTAGGGAGGATGACAGAGGGGTGTCCGTTGCATAGACAGGGATGCCTAATATTTTTTCCCACCCACAGAGATCATATCAAGCCCCTTTCTCCAGACATTGCTTTGGGATCTCTGATGCCCTTTTCTGATGCTCTATGTATCCTGTGTCAGTACCTGCCAATTAAGTGACCTTGACCTTTGGTCTCATGAAAGTTCTGAAAAGGTGATTTTTTTCATTGATAACAATGTTCTTTTCTGAGGCTTTGTAACTGATTACCCAGCTGATAGTGAGTGAGGGTCTTGATGATCTGGAGCCCTTACCTGGACACTCATGAACTTCCCAAAGAAAGGGCAAGTTTCTCAGATTATCAGATGTCTTGACTGTCATTGTTACCTGTCCAAATGCTTTACAGTTTAATGACAAGGAAACGTGTCTCTCCAGCCTGAAATCACTTCTGTGGTAATTCTTTGTGTGTTGGGGGGGGGGAGGGGAGGAAGAAATGACTTATAAATTGAGGAGTATCTATACCTTCTTGACCTGAGTGGAGGGTTGTGGCTTTTAATTTGTTGTTTTTATTTTTTGCCACAGGATCTCGCTATGTAACCCCCCGCTGGCCAGGAAGTCACCATGTAGATCAGGCTGACTTTACCCACAGAAAATAGCCTGCCTCTGCCTCCTGAGTGCTGACACTAAAGATGTGCACCACAATACCCAGCTCTCTTCGGGGAGAGG
Organism: Sigmodon hispidus; assembly: GCA_004025045.1. NCBI lineage: Eukaryota > Metazoa > Chordata > Mammalia > Rodentia > Cricetidae > Sigmodon > Sigmodon hispidus. The sequence goes on from PVIH01006078.1 coordinate 48,262, forward strand.
GTTGAGACTGGGTTTCTCTGTGTAGCCCTGGCTGTCCTGGAACTCCCATGATAGACCAGGCTGGCCTTGAACCCTTTAGGTCAGGTAGGGGGAGACAAAGGGGACCCCTTGGTGGAGCAGGAACAAGCGGCAAGAAGATTAAGGGCTGCCAGTGGGCAGCCAAGAGGGGGTTGGTTTAGGTGGGCAGCTGAGGGGGTTGGTTTAGGTGGGCAGCTGAGGGGGTTGGTTTATTTGGCCTATGGCTGAGGAGGGGTAAAGGAGACTGAACAGGCTGGAGGGGGAAGAGAAGGGACTATAGGGACTGTGGGTTGAGGCTGATAAGGGGAGGGTCTTTAGTGTGATCAAAAGTAGTGGAAGAATCATCAGGTTTGGGCTTTGAAGCTAGAGTTTTTTGTTTGTTTGTTTGTTTTTTTCCTTGTTTGGCTTATACCATTTGGTCACTTTTAATCAAGATGGAAGTGAAGTCACATGTCAAAATCCACCCTTTCTAACCTACACATCATGGCTGCCAACCATCAAGGCTGCCTCTATCCCAATGCGGGGACAGCAGCTACTGTGGCACTAAGTCACATGTTTCCTTTAAATTTATTCATGTATAGGTTTTTTAACATTAAGAGTTTTTAGTGAACCCTTTTGTTATAAATCTTACAGGTTTTCAAATTATGCCAAATATGCTTACAAATCTTGAGGTACAGAAAGTATACACAATAGTTTTACAGATCTTGAGATAAGATTTATACCTTAGCAAAAGCTTTAGAGAACTTAACCAAATCCAAAAGAGTATGGGATGAGAAGCACTAGTCCCTGTGGATATAGTCTGTCCCTTTATTTAGTCTTGCTCTCCTTTCTCTGTCATGTAGTCGGGTAGCTTACCTGATACAGGACAGGGATTTGGGGAGAAACCTTTAAATGAGCATGAAGAGAGTAAACTTAGCTCAAGAAACCCCATTTTGTATTCTAGGAGCCATTTTGTATTATAAAGGTAAAATAATGTTCAGTTTCACATTCCTGGCAGGGGCTTGCCCAGTTCCAAGAAAGAATAAGCTAAGCACTATCTAAGAACATCTGGATGATCCTTAGATCAGTAAAACGGCCACTCTACCCAAGTTGGGTGGAAGAATGTTAAGCTGTAAAAAGTCCCTAAGCATGAGGCAATGAGCAGCACACTTGCACCCTTGACTCCAAGTAACCTTGCCTTGTGGTTTTTGCCTTTAAAAAAACTTGTGTAATTTAGGGTGAGCAGCTCTTCCTTGCCTCATGTGTCAGGTGCATGGAACAATCTCCCTGCCTGGCTTGTATGGCGCTGACAATTGCATTCCAGACATCTCTGTCTCAGATGGTCTTCTAGGGGTCAAGCTTCGGGCAGAACAAGCATGCTTGGGTCTAGAGGAAGGAGAGCCATATCCCAACTTCAGAGCCAGCTTTTAATTGAAATGGAACAATATAAAATAATAATGTCCTCCATACACACAAGATGCCTGAATCCTTGTAAAACCAAAACTAGTAAACTGTGAACAGAGAAAGCTAAGAAATAGGAAAATTTTGAGCCCTGGCTTATTGACAGAGGACTCTGAAGGAAGGGGTGGAGAGACACACCAGCCATGGGGGAGTGTGTCCCCACATGTGCAGCTGCCTACGTTTGCATTTCCCTCCCTCTTGCTGGACCTGGCTACCCACTCTGCAACAAATTTATAGATCTATCAAAGGGAATTTAAAAGATAGGACATTTATACAGTGTGACTGGGAGACCAGACAAAAACAAACAGGACTTGGAGAGGAGGAAAAAAAGAAAGCTTGAACATAGGGAATGGGGAATTTCTTTCCATTTCCCTGATTGCATGCACATTTGTAAATAGTACGAATACTATTGAAATCTAGGGTGCTGTTTAGGTAGAAATTCGAATCAATTATCTAAGGGATATTGTGGCCAAATTTGTTTGCAAAACAAACAAATTAAGGCCCTTCAGGTTGGGTGCCAGGTTTAGAGGCTGGAGATTTTCTGAGAGGCGTCCCAAAGAGAATGAGAGGGTAGGAGGACACCATTCTCACAATGAGAAAGGGACCTGGAAGGAAAAATATACTGCGCCCCATAGTCAAGGGCATCACCAGGACTCAGGGAGGACCAGAGAAAGACACAGCCATTGTTGGTTTTGAGCGTGAGATCAGACACACACTACCAGGACCACACTAGAGTTTATTCAGGAGAGTTGCCAGGGGAGTACAAGGGCAGAGAAGCAGAAGAAAAAAGAGACAGACTGCAATATGGCATCTCCTTTTGAGAGAAAGGGTGGGCATGGATTTAGTTTAGCCACTCCTAGGGGCGTGACCTCTGTGTGCTTGTTCTGCAGGAAACACGTTGGGTTTCCCACAAAGCCACTACATTCCGAGAATTCTTATCTCACCCAGTGCCATGTTGGGTTTACCATGTGGTGTGCCAGGAATCCTTACTGTCATGGGTCATCACTATACTCAATCAGGGTCAAGGGCTTAGCCCACTTAGCCCAAGAAGAGACTCAGTGCTCTAGGACAGAGTCACATCCTAAGAAAGGGTCAGGAATGGGACTGCAAAAGCCGTAAGAGCCTAGAGGATTGGTGGGATCACAGGTAGCTCCAAAGAGAAGGTGGGAGAAAAGGTTGGTAAAGCGGCACAATAGCCTGGTTGGGGCTAAAGACACTGCAGGATTGCAGCTCTAAGGTCAGGGATGGGGTCAGGTGAAGAGAGTCAGCTGTAGCCCTAAACACAGTGGCTAGGTATACCAGAGGGGCACCAGGACACTCGGTGGTCTGACTTGGGGAGGTGTTTACACTGACTGAAAGGGAAACTTACCTGATTGTAACCGCTGGATGGGGTGCTGTGCCATCAGTGAGTCCGAAGGTGAGTCTACTGTGGGTGGACTGGGTAGGGTCCCAGTGAGGCTCAGACCCTGATGGGTGCACAGGCACCAGGAGAGTCTATCCAAGTTACAGCACCAATGCAAGTGTTAACGTCTGGGGGGGGGGGAATTCCGGGAGTCAGGAACCAAAGAGGGTGGCTGTCTCTGTTCTGAAGAGAAGCAGCAAAGGACTGAGCAGAAGTCAGGCTTTACGTAGGGTTTCTTGAGGAGGGGAATGTGGAGCTTTCCAGGGAGGCCTGGGGTTGAGATTTTTGGGATTTGATCTTGAGGCAAGAGCAGTAATTGGTGGAATTCCTTTTCTTGGCCCTAGACTTGGACTTGGAGTCAAGTCAGGGTCAGGATCCTCTTTGCTTGCTGTGGTTTTGGGGTCAAGCCAGGGTTGGGTGTACTTCTTCTTCCTCCAAGTTCTGAGACTGCTGGTACATGCCAACACATCCAGCTGGCTTTGTTTTTATAAATGTTGAAATATATTTCAAGAGTGTTTCTGGGTGTCAAAAACGTAAGAAAAATGGATGTCTGTGAACTCATTTTAGTATTTCAGAAATCTTCACAGAAACTGTACTCTTACTGGGAATAAGGCTATAGTACACTAATTACAACCAAGTTCACTTGAGCTTTTAAAGCATTTGTGGGACCATCAAGATTGATACATGGTTTGTAAAGGGTTTTGCTTCCAGGACTGAAGACTTGAACTTTATTTTATATTTTATTTCTTTTGAACACTGTTTTATTCTTATTTTGACATTTTTTTTTTATTTAAAAATTTTCCTATACCCACCATTGCTCCCCCTTCCACCCCTCCTCCCAGTCCTCCCTCAGTCTCCCCCCAATGCAAACCCCCATTCACTCCCCAGAGAGAGTGAGGAATCCCAAGGTGAGTCTATTAGGTCTGGCATATCCAGTTGAGGTAGGGCCAAGCCCCTCCCCCAAGTATCAAGGCTGAGAAAGAGGTGCCACTTATTTGGCTGTAAATCACTAGGCTGTGTTTTTTTTAGAGGAACAAATGCCTTATATGAAACGTTAAATGGTCTGGTGCTGTTTGGGCTCACTGAGAAGTTTGCTTAGGAGATGGGATTTGGCCCTCTCACTTCAGATACAAGTATGTTTGTCACAGAATGTCCATCTAAGCCTCCTTTTCTGAGAGACGCTGGTCTCCTGACTCTGTCAGGGAGAAAAGAGCCCAACAAAATAGTATTAATAATCTCTATCTGCTGCTTACATGCATTCAAAACTGAAAGTACAGAGCAGGTTGTGCTCTGTATGTGGACTGTCCTGTGTCTCTATAAGATTAACTTATCAAACCTCATGGTATGACAGTATCTACATAGGTATTGCTAATTTCTTATGTATGCTGTTTGAATTCAATCTTCTTTCCAAAGGTTGTGTTAACAGTATATCTCCCAAGCCAAACAACTGCCATGATATCAGCTGTGCCGGCTTGTTAAAGATCAATGGCTAGGCTTGCTGACTGTTGGTTTGTTAGTGTTGTTATATTTCATAAGACAACTGGATGTTTTTCCAGAATGAAAGAGAAAACTGGATGCTTAAGCCAGTGACAAAGGTCTGAGCAGGTTACATAAGGTCTATACAAGGTCAAAGTTCATTGATATCAAATTTCTGCTTAAATCAGTAGTCATAACAACTACAAGGACTGGCTTAAGTGTTTGGGTTTTGCCCAAGCTTTATCTAAGTATTACACAGTAGCTGAAAGTAGCAGGCTGGTGTAATTGACCTCCTGGGTGTTCCACAACCATACTTGGATGCTATACTAATGTGGTCATGTAACACGCCTCCAGACCCCCCAGACCTTAGTAGGCCCCAGACCTAGGAAAACCAACTCTAGAATGGAAGGGGCATTCAGTTCAGAGAACTCATAAAACTCAGCATGTAAACAGCATTACCTGCCTAAATGAAAAAAACAAATCCATAAAAGTCCATAGTTCTGAAAATATCTCTAAATATGCCAACCTTGTGTTTTGGCTCCTGTAGTTCTGCTTCTGGCTGTTTTTATTAACTAAAATATGCCAACCCAGATTTTTTTTTTTTTTTTTTAATGATTAAAAGCTTACCCCGAGAAAGGCTTGGGCTACAGTGGAATCCAGAACAACCAGTGTAGTTGCTGGCTGGCTAATAAAATATTTCTATTGGCTTAAACCCATGTCCAAGTAATCTTCTCTGGTGGATGCCACACACAGTCAGAGGAATAAAAGTGGCTGTGGTTTGTTTCTCCATCTCTCTGATATTTCAGCTTTTTCCCAATATCTGGTTCCAGGTTTTTGTTATAATACCAAATAGAATTCATATAATATCGAGTGTTCAACATTTGGGGCATGAATTAAAAAAAAAAGCCACTTGTCTGTGGCTTTGCAGCCACCAGCACAGTCCAGAGCTACATGTGGCTGGAGTCACTACCTGGCTGGCTAGGTTTTCCATCCAGAGTTCTTCTCCATCATCAGCTGGGTGAGTGTTTCAGACAGCGGCTTCTCTCTCCTGGTGGGCTGTTACTTTCCCTGGACTCCCTCCTCAAATTGCTGCCCCAGTAAGTAGCTGCCTAACTTCGCCCCTATCTGAATCATCACTGACAGTAAATTTGATGAGTCAATTGGGATTTCTCGAAAAGAGGAATTAGTATAAGACAGAGAGAGACCTTTTTCCCACATTAAAAAACAGGAAGCATTAACAGAAAAAAATCGGTCTTAGATTTATAATACTCTAAAAATAAAACTATTAAAGAAAAGGATAATTAGTGAAGATGAGATTACCATAATGTCTATTATGAATGTTACTTTTTGATCATTCTTGTTTTAGCCATAAAAATTGGTTTCTATGAGTGCCAAGTTGGTTGATGTGGCTGTCAAGTTGGTGATATGAGTGCTAAGATATAAGTATTAAAAAACCTTGTTAGAACAGATCATAGAGATATTCAGATCCAAACAACCAAGTGGATAACCATCCCAACACTGTCTTATAAGGTTACAGGGAAACAGTCTAAGGCTTTCAAACAGTCAACCTTCAACCTTACAAGAATCTCCAAGTGCTAGAAACTGTGTAAGAGCTCAATGGACTCCTGTGAAAATGTTAGATTTAAGGAGATTCAAGGAATCAATAGTCACATATGGAATGCAGTCACCATTTGCAAAGCCAATGTTAAATTCCTGGGCAACTTGTAATATAATTCTTCCTAAAGACTGACAAATATAGTTACGGAAGTGTTAGAGGCTGGGCCTCAGTTACAGGGAACAACCTGGTAGAAGAATGAAGCTAAAATCACCAAAAAAACCCCCCAAAACAAACAAACAAACAAAAAAACGCAATACAGATAGAGCACTTGAAACTTCTCAAGACCAACTTCTTGGAGAGAGAGATTATGCTAATGTAGAAAGGCAATCTTTATATGATGACCATACCCTGAATTTATGCTGAATGGCAGCCTTGTATACTTGGGATAGAATTGAAGAAGTAGGAAAGAAAGTTGAATCCTTTCCAAAAGTGATCCAAGGGCCAAAAGAAACCTTTACAGAGTTCTTACAAAGATTGACTTCAGTAGTAAATAGAATGGTACCAGATTCAAAAGCTAGATGAATAATAATTGAATTTATGGCTTTTGAAAATGTTAACTTACATTGCAAAAGAAAAATTAGGTAATTAAAGGTAATATCAACACCCTTGGAGGATTGGATCTGGGATACAATTAATAACTATGATGATAATTGGATAGGAGAGATTACTTCTAGATATTTAAAGGAAAATAAAACTATCAAATGTTACAACTGTGGAAAACAAAGTCACCTAAAAAGATACTGTAAACAAGGTGTTCCCCAAAACAATGCTTTTATGGCTAAGAATAATCTCAAGAGAACTCCCTTCCCTTTTGGAGTATGCAGGTGTGGCAAAAGCAGGCATTGGACAAACCAGTACAGGTCAACAGGGGACAGACAAGGTAAGTTTTTGCCATTGGGAAACACCTTGAAAAGGCTTTTGCAAGCTCCCCATATCAAATCCAGTTCAGTCTTATTCTGTCATTGTGTAGGAAACATTTTCTTAGAACAATTAAAGAACTTAAAGCCTATTCTAAAGAAAACCATACTGCTTTGGACAGTAGAACAGCTATACCTCTGGAAGAGCAACCAGCACTTCCAACCTCTGAGCCATCCCTCCAGCCCCCCCAGGAAATGTTAAATAGCCCAACTGTGTGCCAATATTTTGTACAGCAGCTATTAAAAATAATACATAAGTAATTTCCACAATCTATCATTTACTACTACATAAATGACATCTTATTGGTTGACTCAAATACAGATACTTTAGAAAAAAATGTTTTAAGAAGTGAAAAAAAATTGCCTATTTTGGGATTACAAATTGCTCATAAAAATATAAAGAGGAGATTTCTATTATTTAGGATATAAATAATAACAAATATATTCTATTATTTAGGATATAAAATAGGTCTACAAAAATTACATATAAATTAGGAGAGATTAATTACAAACTCTTAATGATTTTCAAAATTGCTAGGAGACATTTCCAATTTATGGACCACTATTGAGATTAAAAATGATAAACTGGATAATTTATTTAAAACCTTAGATGGTGACAAGGACTTAGAGAATTGAATAGAATTTGAATAGTCAAAGAGAATTGTCAGCTGAAGCTGAGAGAAAGTTGGTCTTGGTTGAAAAGAAATTACAGGATGTACATGTGGATCATATGGACCCAAACCTTAAATGCATTCTGGTTATTTTATGCTCTAAGCATTCTCCTACAGGAATTTTAATGCAAAAAAAAAATGTTACATTGGAATGGATATTTCTACCATATAAACTGAGTAAGAAATTAAGGACATATGTGGAAAAGATTTCTGATTTTATTTTTAAAGAAAAATTGGAAGTCAACCAAAGTAACCTGAGAATTGTCTAAAATAAGCAATGGCAGTGGGGGTAGATCAGTGCTAGAGTACTTACCTGGCATGATAAAGTTCTGAGTTCAACCCTCAGTGCTGAAAAAGTTGTGTATAGAAGGAAAGATGGATGTAAGGTTGCATACATGATTTTCTCAGTGACTAACTTAAAGGCTTTCTATTTTTATTGCTTATATTAAAAACCACTGGAATTGTTTTTGACATTTCTGATGTCTCTTGTGAAAAAAAAAAGAAATTCAATTTATAAATTCAATTAAAAAATTCAATTATATAAAAAATATTCTAATAAATAAAAAAAAGAATTCCTAATGTATTCTTTCTTATGTTTATGAAGAACATCAGTTTCTGGAGCCCCTTCATTTTAAACTGGTGCAAATTAACCCGAAAAGGCATGTTACAAATTAGAAATTTTAAGTAAATTGGCTCAAAGCCCTTATTAGTCTGTCCAAAAGTCAGAATTATATGATATTATGATGGTATTAGTGGATTTTACAGAACCTCTTAACATAGTCACTGTCTATCAGCATGAAGAAAGAGTTGTTTTACACATTAAAATGGCTGATTTTATTCCTAATGAGTCCGAACTAAATTTCTTATTTATTCTGTTACAAGAAATAATCAGGGGCTGAAGAGATGGCTCAGCAGTTAAGAATGCTGATTGCTCTTCCAGAGGCCCAGGGTTCAATTCCCAGCTGCCCACATGGCGGCTCACAACTGTCTGTGGTTCTAGTTCCAGGGGATCCAACACAGATACACATGTAGACAAACACCAACGCAAATAAATAAAAATAAAAAGATATGCTGTCAGCATCTTTTAAAAAAAGGAAAAGAAATAATCAGGAATAGTAATAATCTCTTATATATAACACACATTCAAACCCATATAGGTCTGCTAGGCCCTTTAGCACAAGGTAATGATGAAATTGATAAATTATTATTAGGAAGTGTGCTAGAGGCCTCAAAGTTTATTGAAAACATGACATCAATAGCAAAAATTTTAAAACAGAATTTATTACTTAGCAACAAGCCATAGAAACTATAAAAATAATGTCCTATTTTTTCTATAACCAAACCCCATTCCCAGCAAAAAACTAATCCTAAAGGTATATATAGAAATAAAATTTGGCAGATGGATGTGTTTTATTCTATAGAATTTAGAAAATTAAAATATGTACATCATACAATAGATAAGTTTTCAGGATTTTAATGGGCAACTGCTTTGAGTTCCAAAAAGACTGATTTTGTAATCACATATTTGCTAGAAGTTATGACCATCATGGGAATACCTGTACAAATTAAGACTGACAATGCATATGTCTCTAGTAAAATGAAAGTGTTTTGCTTATTGTAATATAAAGCATAAAGCATGTTACAGATATACCACACAATTCTGCAGGGCAAGCAGTCATAGAAAGATCAACTTGAACTCTAAAGGATATGCTAAATAAACAGAAAGGGGCAACAAAGACCCCCAGAAATAGACTACATATTGCTTTATTAACTTTGAATTTCTCAATGCTAATGAGAAAGGAACAACAGCTGCTAAAAGGCATTGGACCATAGACAAAATTACTGGGCTAAATCAGCCTCTCTACTTTAAAGATATATTGACCTCAGAATGGAAACCTGATATGTGCTACATTGGGGAAGGGTTTCCACTTTTGTTTACACAGGTGAAGAAAAGCTATGGATACCAACAAAATTAATAAGACTTGGACTTGAACAGGTGAAACTTCTTGATAAGGAGAAATGATGGCTCATCCACCCACGTGATGATTCTTTAAGTTGTAAGAAAAACTCATCCAACAAGGGTCAGGACAGGGTTTTGTTTTTGTCTTTACAGAAAGCTAGAAATACACATCTTTAGGAAGTCAAAAGTCCTTAGACATCTTTAGAAAGCAGGAGGGAAGGCTATCCAGAAAAAATTTACAAGCAAAGAAAAATCAGACCAATTGTCACCAATATACTATACAAGGTAAAATCTCACTGCCTAACATCTATATCTCCTGACTTTTAAGAGAAGTCGAAGTCCTAGTTCAATTATAAATTAAAGCTGGCTTTGGAGTTGGAGTGTGGCTCTTTCCTTCTCTAAACCCAAGCATGCTTGATAATAGAAATTGCAAAGTCACTGTACCATATTGGAAGAGCCACCTGATATAGGACAGAAAAATTACCAAAATTAAGGGACTATTCTATTGCTACTAATCTTATGATATATAAATTTTATACCAGAATTTATAATATGTATGTTGTAAACATTTTGTCATGATCTTTATGTTCATACAGAGTACTAATTAATTCTAGAAAAGGCTTTATCTAGCTTCCTGTACATTGTTTTGAGTTTGAGTCTTTTCTGTAGTGAACCATGATGATACCTGCCTAACTTTGACCTTTGAAGTTTTCAAAAGGAAGATGGGGCCCCATCTACATGGACTGTGACAAAGCCACTAGTCTGACAAACACCAGTCAAAGATTGGATTTGGACTACAAACTTCTCAGGACAATTTCAAGGTGGCTGAGATGAAACAGCCTCACAGACTACTCTAGGTAGGACTTGAGACAAGCCTTGCACTTTCCCATTATGCAGAGACTGGACAACAAATGATACAGCTCCCTCTTCCAGGACTTGACAACATTTTTTTTTCTTTTCAGGATCCCCTAAAGACAGCAGGAAGTAAATTTAAGAGCATGATGTCCACACTCACAAAAGATGGGGTGGGCGGGTTTTGGTCTTTCAGTGGGCTATGTGTAATTTTCATTATTTAGAACGTTTGGTTACAAATTGTTTGTGGTAATGATTAGGAAAAAAGCTGAACAAGAAAGATTAGATTTAGGGTTTTTGTTTAAAAAAAAAAGAAATAAGAGGATACAGATATGATAGGATAAAAGAGTAAATGACTGAATCTACTCTGAGAAAAAGGGCAACATTGATATGATAGGATATTAGGGTAGATTACTGAATCTGCTTTTAAAAAGTAATTGCTAGTTTTAACTATTTTACGTTGGATTATATTTTTGTGTGTTGTATACAAATTGTATACACTGATACAAGGTTGAGATTAATTTTGTTACTGTACATAAATTTCTACTCTTGTTCAAGGTATGGTACCTATGCAGGCCATCTAACAATATAATGCAAATTGCTAGTTCTTGAAAATTACTACTATCAACTAATTAGGATATAAGGAAATTTGTTAGAAGTTAGTCATTACAATCAAACTTACACTCATCTTAGATACGTTATCAAAATCAAACAGATATATTTTACATAAACAAGTCTTCAAATACTTCAGAGATCTATAGAATATGGCATTTAAGTATTTTAATAACATAGGTTCTTTTTATTTTTTATGACTATGAAACATGTCTGCTCCTGGCAGCACCAATCTACTTCAGAGAAGATGATGAGCATTGAAGAAACTCCATATGGAGTTGACTTTTTTGTGGCAAAAGTTAGTCACTGGGCAAGAAAGTTCTCTTGCCTCAACTGATAAGTGTGATATCCATACTGGACAAGCAGGACACATAAGAAAGAACTGCTGAACCTTTCCAGGACAAGGTAGAAAGGTCTTTAAGAACATCCTGCTTCACAGAGAAGTATGTTAGATAGACTAGGCCTGTAAACTGAAGAAGAATGCCCCAATGCTGCAGAGGAACTTGAGTGGCTATCCAGTCAACCAGCTGTTTCTGTCATTTTTCACATTTTTGGATGCTACTTGCACTTACTGTTTACTTAGTTAATATTATTTCCTTCTCAGGTCTCTGAGGGAGTTGAAGATTAGATAGTCATATTTATGGTTTTGCTAGTTACAGTTTCAGAAAAGAAACTCACTAAGAGCTATAAAGTGTATCTTTGATGTCTCTTTCATAGTTTCCAGTTGGCAATATAAGTTAGATAAAAAGTGAATTAGGTATAATCCATTGGACTCATCAAAATAGGATAAATAATGGAATATTTTCTTTGAATTTGTCCACTGCTAATGAACTAGACATTATTGATGTAATTATTGCTTGTATATGTTATATGTAGTCATTGTACATATTGGATATTGTTATTCTTATATTAGAGACGATTATAACCTTCTCTGCCCTCAGCAGACAAAGGATGTGGCAGGGGAAGCTGCATTTTCCCCTTTTCTCTCTCCACCCAGCTATCTCACTTCCTCGTTCAACTTTCCTAGAGTTAGGATTGAAAGTGTGTGCCAATGCCTGGTTATTAGTCCTTGAACTCACAGAGATCCAGACAGATCTCTACCTCCAGAGTGATGGGATTAAAGTCATGAGTTACCACTCCCAGACCTTCATGGCTTGGCTCTGTGGGTGGTTATGTCCTCTAATCTTTCAGACTATTTTTATTAAATATACAGTATGTCACCACATATCAGTGGTTAAAGTAAGGGAGTTAATTGTTAAAGAATGGGGTCCTAAAACTGTGGATGGGGATGTGTGAGAATACCCTATTGAAGCTCAGAACTTTGAACCCTCAGATTCTCAAGGGTTTATCTCACTTGAGAAAGTAGTAATCTCAGCCCTACCTCTTGAAATATTGCTCTTTTCAACTTTCACTGAGGACATTAATTATTCAGGGTCTGCTAAACCAGTAGGAACTTTTTCTAAAGAAAATGCCATGCAAGACAATACACCAACAGTTGCTTCTAGACCTATAACCAGACTCAAGGCAAAGCATGCTCCCAGAGGGGAGGAAAAATGTGTAGTCCATGAGGAGTGCACTACACTACTAAGGAGCTTAATAATTTTGCTAAATTGTTCAAGCAGAAGTCTAGGGAATATGTATGGAAATAAATTTTAGGGTGCAGGATAATGGTGGAAAGAACGTAAAACTAGATTAGGCAGAGTTTATTGATATGAGGGCCCTTTGAGTGGAGATTCTAGGTTTAATATGGAAGTTTGCACAGTTTAAAAAAAGTGTGAAAAGCTTTTTTGAATGGTTGGCTGAAGTGTTTATCAAAAGATGGCCTACTGAAAAAGAAGTTGGGGATGCCTGATAACCCTTGGCTTAGTGCTGAAGGGATTTTAAGGCTCAGAGAAATTGCAATGCTAGAGTGGGTACACTGTAAAGCCTAGTCCTCCACTATGGGGAGGCCAGATGACATGCCCCTCACTAATTCTATAAGATGAAAAATAGTGAGAGGGTCACCAGCACATTCGAGAAGTTTTGTTGTTCCCCTTTTCCTTATGCCAGGGTTGGAGATACTGCTGTTCAGTTGGACAAATTAAATGCAATAGGTTTAATTGGGCCCCAAGGTAACAGGGGCCAGTGGCAGCATTGAATCACCAGAGACAGAATAATCATAGTTATCATAATGGGCAATGTAGACAAAATAATGTTCATAATGACCTAATTCATAATGATCAGCACAGGCAAAGTGAATTTTATAGTGGCATGACCTGTACAGACCTTTGGTACTGGCTAATCAATCATGGCATTTCCAGGCACAAAATAGATAAGAATTCTACTTCATTTCTGTTCAATCTATATAGGCATAAAAATCTCAAGCAAAAGAAAGAAAGGCTTCATTTGATCATAGAAAAAGGCAAGCTAGAGCTCTGAATAAATCTCCAGACCTGAACCAGATTTGCTGACACAGAACTTCTTCTTCTTCTTCTTTTTTTTTTTTTTTAAAAAAAAAAACCTTATTTATTTATTTACCTTGGTGTTTGCCTGGAACTGGAACTATAGACAGTTGTGAGCTGCCATGTGAGTGCTGGGAATTGAACCCTGGTCCTCTAGAAGAACAGTCAGTGCTCTTAACCACTGAGCCATCTCTCCAGCCACAACCTAGAACTTCTTGACTAAAAGGATGGCCAGATTCCTCTGAGGAAAGACCCTGACAAAATACCTAAAGGCTTTACTATTGGCCTCTCTCCAGTCCTTCCCCAGAGGGACCTATGGCCTTTTACAGGGTAACTGTAAATGGGGTGGGGGGAGGAAACAGAATTTCCAGGGTCTGTTGGCCACTGGTTCTGAATTGATGCTGATTCTGGGATATGCCAAGAAACATCATGGTCTCCAGTTAAAGCAGGTGATTATGGAGGTCAGGTGATTAATGGAGCTTTAGCTGATGTCCTGAACCCATCCTGCAGTTATTTCCCTAGTCCCAGAGTGTGTTATTGGGATAGATATACTCAGAAGTTGGCAGAGTTCTCACACTGGTTCCCTGACCTGGGGAGTGAGGGCTAATTATGATTGGAAAGGCTAAGTGGAAACCTTAGTGTTGCCTCTGCCAAAAAATATAGTGAATAAAAAGCAGTACCACATCCTTGGAGGAACTGCAGAAATTAGTGCCACCATCAAGGACTTGAAAGACAGAGGGGCAGTGGTACCCATCCCATCTGTCTTTAACTCTTCTATCTGGCCAGTGCAAAAGACAGATGGACAGTGGAAGATGAGAGTAATGAGGTAGTAACTCCAATGGCAGCTGCTGTGCCAGATGTGATGTTCTTACTTGAGCAAATTAACATGGTATGCAGCTGTCAATTTACCAAAATGCCTTTTTCTTGGCACCTGTCTATAAGAAACACCTGGAGAAATTTACTTTCGGTTGCCAAGGCCAGCAGTATACCTTTACTGTTTTGCCTCAGGGATCTATTACCTCTCCTGCCCTGTGTCATAACTTAGAAGGGATTTTGATCATTTGCCTCTTCTACAAAGCATCACACTGGTGCACTACACTGATGATGTTATGCTGGTTAGACAAAGTGAGCAGGAGGTAGCAACCACTTTGGACTCATTGGTAATACATGTGCATGTCAGGATATGAATTAAGTCCAACCAAAATCGAAGTACTCTAGAGAACATTGACTAAGACAACGCCCCAGAAGCTTATCTCTCAAGGCAGTCGCTTGCTGCTCTTTACTGATAAGCCTGTCCTTTTTGAGTTCTAACTTTAAAAGCATAACCCCCTTCACCCCATTTTATCTCTTCATTGAACACCAAGCCCACATTTAAAGCATGCTTGCCCTGATACTCTGGGCTTTCTCAATGTTTCCTTATCCATTATTTCTATTGGTCCTTGCAGACCTCCATTGTTGATCCTAACACTAAAGACACAACTTTCTTCCGGTTCTCCATCTTCCTTTCTCTAGAAACATCCAGGACTTGTGATTCGACTGCTCTTCATGTTTCTTTCTTTTTTTTTTTTTTTTTGCTCTTCATGTTTCTATCAAACTCTACGTTAGTGGTCCCCAAGCTTCCTTCTGAGGCCATTTTCAAGTTCTTTATCCACTATGCGGAGAAGCTATAAAGGGAACTTCAATGACACTTTTCCTCACTGTAGCTCCTGCTCTGCTGTTGGGAGACATTAATGGCTGGTCCGAGGTCACAGCCTCTCTATGGCCTAGCACCTTATCTCAATAAACTCCGAAACATAGAGCTCCCTCCCTCCAGCAGGACTTCCTGCCTCTAACTGCCGTTATTTGGAGACTGCCTCTGGTCCTGGAGGACTGACCTTATCTAAAAGCTGTCTCTAAGCCAGATGCCTGATTCATCTTTAGCTTGACTCTTGGCATAGATCCCTGCTGAGAAGATTTTTGCTGGGAGCTCTGCTATAGAACCCGACTGCCGCTACTAAGCCTTGTCATAGGAGTGTGTCACTTACTGCAAATTAGGGTTTGTTCCCAGGCTCCCCAATCCTACATTTTGTGATACTCTGAAATAAAATTGAGCTGATTTACCAAAATCTATTTGGTAGTTAAGCCTTGAACTCAGAGAAACACAGAGAGATCTCTGTCTCTGGAGTTATTGGATTAAAGGCGTGAGTTACCACTCTGACCCTCCTGGCTGACTGTGGGTGGATCTGTTCTCTGATACTTCAGACTGGTTTTATTACATATGTATCATCACAAGTCAACCATAAAGAACTTAGAAGCCTTTCACAGCTTTGTCAGATGCACAGGCAGAATCATGTCTGAACCTGAGCCAATGTGGTTTAATTGTAGTGCTTCTCCAACCTGAAACCCTTACTGAGAAGTCACCTGACCTCACTGGGCTGAATGCCTCTGTTATCTCCTTGTAGACTAAATAGGAGACATAATTAAAACCAATTTGTGCTCACACATGTTCACAACATCACAGGATGAGATTCTGTCAAGTTCCTTCTTTAAGGCAGACAGGATGAAGAAGAAAGACCATTTGGTTCTTGCCCGTCTTTCTTTTCTTTAAAAAAAAAAAAATTCCCTCCATCCTTCCATGGTTTTTTCTTGCTTTCTTGTTCTCAAGATCAGCTATGGACTCACCACCCTGCTAAGATTACACAGTGACCAAGATTGGTGCCTATCCCGTTTGTCACCAGAGGGATGGTGTTCAGCAACTGTTGGGAGCAGATGCAGACCCACCGTCAAACACTAAACCCAGCCAGCTCGACCCCCAGGAAGAGGAGGAGGAAGGCTTATAGGAGCCAGAAGGGTTGAAGACACCACGGGAACACGACTCACAGCATCAGCCAAGCAGGGTTCATAGGGGTTTATAGATACCGAAGGGCCAAAGAGCAGACCCTCTACAGGTCTGAGCTAGGTCCTCTGAATATAACTTATGATCATGTAGCTTGCTGTTCTTGTGGGACTCCCAACAATGGGAGTAGGGAGCGTCTCTGGCTCTTTTACTTGGCCTTTGGAGTCCTTTTCCTCCTGCTGGGTTACCTCATCTAGCTTTGATATAGAGGCTTGTGCCCAGGCTTATTGTATCTTGTTAAGCCATGTTTGGTGGATATTCCTGTGATGTCTGCTCCTTTTCTGAAGGGAGGAGGAAGGAGTGGGTCTGGGGGAGGTGGAGTGAAGACCTGGGAAGGGTAGAAGGAGGGAAAAACTTCAGAGGGGATGTGATGCAGAGAGAAGAATAAAGATAGAGAAGACATGACAGAAATAATGGAAAGGTTTTATAGAGTGAGCCACTATGCCTGGCAAAGCATTGTGCTTCCGTTATAGCAATCATTTGCTATACTCAAATGGCTATTTTATTCTGTAGCATACTTACAATCAGCATTTAACTTTTCCTTATTTTTTTCCCTGAGATGCTGGAAGTTCATCCAGGACCTTCTGCAGGTTGTACAAGCACTTTACCACTGAGCTGCTCCCCATCCTAAACCTATTTAAAAAACCAGCTTTAAATGTCACATTTAACACATGGCTCTCATGCTGTTACTGGAGTTAGGGTCAGAGTCTGCACTGGCAGACTCAACCACTCATCCTCAATGGGTCAATTTTAAAAAGCCAAATTAAGCAGATCTGGAGGCATACACGGTTAATCCCAGCACACAGGAGGCAGATGTGGGTGGATCAGTATTCGTTCAAGGCTGGCCTGGTACAGCTGTTGGCGGGGGAACACAGCCAGCTAGCCTGATGAGACTGTGGTTTCCCTGTAATGTGCCTAGGGATGTATACTAGCCATCCTGCTGAGCCAGCTTGGAGTCTGAGATGCTGGAGGCCAATAAGAGAGAGACGACACAGCTAAGGCAGTCTCCAACAGCCAATGGGAAATCAGGAGGGGGTATGTAGGTTTGCCCCATATCCGTAATAAAATAAGTCAGTGAGTCTGCCATTTGTCTTAAATGAGTCTGTGTCTGCTTCTCACCTGACTCAGAGTCTGTACCAGACTTCATGCCTTCTCAACCCTCCCCTCAAGGGGTACCCAGATAGAATGCCCTGAACACCATTCCAAGCCTACCAGGGATACATAGAGAGATTCTTTTGATAGATAGATAGATGGTGGATGGATGGATGGATAGATCGATCGATCGATAGATAGATATTGATAGACTGGGCTGGAGAAATAGCTCAGCAGCTAAGAGTACTGGATGTTCTTCCAGAGGATCCAGGTTCAGTTCCCAGCACCCACATAGCAATTCACAAACACCTCTAACGCCAGTTCACAGGGATCCAATGCCCTTTTTCAGCCTCTGTGATCATGTGGGCTATAGGTGTTTGTGCAGCCCAGACAGAAAGAGATCCTGGCATTCGGGAGCACAGGCAGACTGAGTGTCACAGCTCATATGGAAAGTTTTCAGGCAGTCAGGAGCCAATGAATACCACAGGTCACAGTAAGGGTAGGTAGTAGCTTACAGCCCTGCTTCAGGGAAAGGCTTTCCAGTGTTAACAGCTCCGCTCTGGCAGGGGAGAGCTTCCCCAGTGAAGTTGTTACAGTCCTGCTCCAGTTTCCGGTTCTAACTCTGAGTAACATCTCTGCTCCACCAAGGGAAAGGCTTCCTCATTCAAAGTGTTACAACTTCACTTCCCCTCAGCTGTTCTCCATTCAGGCTCCATCATCACACAAACCTCATTCAAGAGGTTTATTGGGAGGGAAGGGTCCAGGAGATGGTGGCTGCCTCAGCCCCAGGGGGGAGAAGACAGCAGAGAAAGGACAGCAGGAGCAGGGTTTACGTAGGGCTTCTTAGGGATGGAGCTTTCTGGGGGAGACTTTCAGGGTGGGGATTGGTCAGTTTTCATCTCAGATTTGCTTCTGGTTTTAGGGCCAAAATGTTTCTTTCACTGGCTCTGATGCCAGGGCCAAAGTGTGTTTCTTTGGTGCTGGTTTCAGAGTCATGGCACATAGTTTTTGGTTCTGGGTTCAGGGATAAAGTATTTCTTTCAATGGCTCAGGTTTCAGAGCCAGGGTGTATTTCTTTCACTAGCTCTGGGTTCACAGCCAGGGTGGGTTTCTTTGGCTGGACACTTTTTCCTACATGAGCCACAGAAATGCACATAGGCAAAATACTCATACACATAGAAATAAATAAATAAAAGAAAACAATGGTAAAAGGCAGAAAAGGGCAGATTTGATGTGGCCATATTAGAAAGAAAGACAGAGGACCAGCGGTCCCTGCTGACATCTCTTGGCATAAAGGTAATGGTAAAAATAAAGAGCCCAAATTACTGGAAACTAAGTAGTTATGATCACAGTACTGTCTTACCTGGTCTCTCAGCTGCAGTGCTCCTCACTGCAAGGCGAGGTGCTCCCAACAGAAAGTCATCTGACGTGGTGTAAACATCCCAGGGAGCCTTGATCCTCTGTTTTGTGCAGGGCTTCAGATGTTTTTCTTTCCAAAATATAAAATCTTTGGAGAATTGATTTCTTGGGGTATAGTCTCTCAAATCTGATAGCCAAAGGGAAGGGAACAAGGTGTCTCTTTAGAACATCTTCATCCAGGTTAGGCAAGTTACAATACCAAAATACAAGGAAGCTCAAAGTAGACGCATTTTCAGTTTCTTTATGCTTAAGAAAGCCTCAGAGGAAAGCTTCCAAGCATTTTATAGTTTGTTGAGCCTATTTTGTTATTTCTCAGAGATAAGAATCTGGCTGTATGATAAGCACCTGCTCTACTAACTTAAGACCTGACTTATGATGTTATAGTGTGGTTTAAATTGTGTTTACACCAAATTTAAATTCTGTGAACCCAACTACCATGGAGAATCTGAACTTCAGATAATAATAATAGCTCAATTATTTTTAGGCTGATAATCCCAAGAATTATGCAGAACACCCATAAAGGATGAACCATTGCTGCTTAAACACACTGGGTCAGCAACAGAAAGCCTCATCCATGCTTTTCTTCAGCACATAAGTATGTATGAAAAACCACCATTCTCATCTAGAAGGCAATAAGAGATAGCATGAAGTAGCTAACACATATTGAGGATGGAGCTCTGCACCACCGTCAGCTTGGAACCCTGCCTCCTGTTTCCCTGGTAACACTAAGGTAATTGTCATCCTTACCACTCCTTAGGCCTGTGGTGGAAAGAATGAAATACCATTGGTCCTGGGCAGAGACATGGCATTTTGATCTGCCCCAAAGTTTATAGCACAATATACTATATTATCTTCTTCCTTAAGAGTTAATTCAGTTGGGCTCGTCAATTGTCCATCTACGAGACCACACCTCAAGAAAAGTTGGCTCATTGGAAGATATGCTAAAGAAAGGGCAAGTATTATTATCGCCTTATAAGGTAATGTGCTTATTGCCCCCTTACTCTTTCTTTTTCTCTTATCTCTTTAATTTCAGATTCTGGCCCAAATCTTAAACAATTGTTCCCTGTTAGTCTGGGCTTTCTCATTCTCTTTCTGAAATCCCTTCCCACCTCTCCCATGGGAAGATTTGCCTGCCATGTGGCTGTTGCTTACCTTCATTGCTGAACTTGCCTGTTTTTAGCTATGTGTGTGTGTGTGTTGACATACTATAACCAAAAACAACTTATAGAAGAGTTTATTTTAGTCCAGAGGGTTTGAATCCATGGTGTCAGGGAAGGCATGGCTGATTGCATCTTTTACCATACACAGAAAGCAAAGAGATCAAATAGGAAGAAGTAGGGTGAGGCTATAAGCTCTCAAATCCCACTCCTAGTGACATACTTCCTCCAGCAAGGCTACACCTTATAAAGGTTCCATAACCTTCCCAAATGGCACTACCAACCAGGGATTACATGTTCATACATGTGAGCCTGGGAGACTTTCTCATTCAAAGGACCACAGACCCTAAGGTCTGGCTAACATTTTGAAGGCATGGCTAACACTCTTTTCTCCTCCTAACAACTGCCTTCATCTTCAGCTTGCTTGCTCTATTATTTTTCTCTCAAACTCTAATAAATTGTCTTTGAGCATCCTTCTGAGTTCATTCTAAGTTCTTTTATTAACAGGACTAAAAACTTGTATTACTTATTTTTCTGTTGCTATGATAAAATACCATTTTCATGAAAATTGTATCTTTGGAAAATATAGTTTTATTGTGACTAGGGGCCTAGCCGAGGTAAGGCTCTGAGGAGATGGGTCCCAATCCACAGTTTCTAACAATACTCATAGGCTATACAGCATCATTTCTCACCTTTTCTGTTAATGATGGGTTAGAAATTTTAACCTGCTTAACTGAGGGACATAAGTAAGGCTTTTATAAAGCTTCTTTACAGAAGAAGAATGAATAATATTGGAGCAGCTACTGTGCAAGGGTCTGTTCTCAGCGTAAGATGAAGGGGCGCTTTAGTTGAGGCAGGAAGTGAGGTTACAGAAGCAGATCATAACACATAGACACTTAGAAGTGCAATAAAAATCTAACTCTTTCTAAGCCTCTTCATCACCAGGAGAGAAACTTCTGGAAGAAAGGCTTTATTCTTGCATATAGTACCAGAAGCATAGTCTATCTTGGTTGGGGAAGGCATGGCAGAAAGCAGCCAGCCTGGCAGCTGGTACAGGAAGCTAAATTCACATTGTCAGTCACAAGCACAAAGCAGAGAGTGGACAGAATGTGGGGTAAGGCTATAAACTCTCAAAGCCCAGCCCCATGATGACATAGTTCCTTTTGCAAGGCTGTATCACCTCCCCAAACAAAGTCACCAACTGGAGACCAAGCCACAGAATATTTTAGAATATGGGAGACAGTTATTATTTCAACCATTACAGAATCAGAAAGAGGGAATCTCAAATTTTCACAATAAAAATAATTTATTCAGGAGCCAGTTATGATCGTCAGATTTCACCAAATACTATGTTTCACTGTGGTAACAGTTCCATAGAAACAGAACAAAGAAAGCTATAAATTGGGGTGATATAGTGTATATTTAATAAAATAGCCTGAAATATCAGAGGGCAGAGCCACCCACAGAGTCAAGCCTGTTTCAATACTTTTCTATTGCTGTAAAGAGATACCATGACCAAAGCAACTTATTGAAGGAAAAGCTTATTGGAGGCTTACAGTCATGGCAGGGAGCATAGCGTCTGGCAGCAGGCATGGTGCTGGAGCAGTAGCTGAGTGCTTACCTCTGATCTCCAAGCACAAGGCATATATATGCTGTGGGATAATGTGCTTGTAGACTGTAAAGATTTGTCACTTGAATTGGTTTAAGAAAGCACTGATTGGGCAGTAGCCAGGCAGAAAGTATAGATGGGGCCAACAGACTAGAAAAATTCTGGGAAGTGGAAGGGCAGACTCAGAAGTCACCAACAAGATGCAGCAAAGGAAACAAGAAATAGAAGGTTGAATTCAGTTTGGTATGCTGATAACAGACATGGCAGTAACAAGTACCCCTAAACCAGTTTGAGAAATCTGGCAAATCATTTGAATTCAAATGTTCTATTAATTCAATACGTGTTGTCTGGTTGAATTCAAGCGATCCAGACTCTCTCTCCACAACAGAGCCATAATACAACATAACAGTCAAATCCACACTCCAGAATTTTACAAGCTTTATTAGGGAGACAAATGTCCCCATTCAAATGTAATTTTCCCCATTGGTATCTATGCCAACACACAGTTGAATGCTCTGGTAGATTCTAGCAGCCATAGAACTGACAATCACCTCATTCTAGGTGGACAGACTTCTTGGGATCATATTGCTCTACTACATGTCTAGCAAATTGGTGTGGTTGTTTGTATAATGGAGGTTTATACTTAAACTGCTCCTCTTGAATACAAATCTTTCAAATTACCAAGCAAATGTTGCATAGTGCATTCTTACCTCCCATCTTCATATTTTGTTGACACAAAAAATACAAATGTATCATTTAAGCTCAACATCAGAGAATCTTTAGCACTCGGCTTTGAAAGAGGATATCCAAGTTTTGTGCCCACCCTCCGGCCCTCTGCAGCTTTCTCAGTGATCCTCCTTTTCAGTTAGTATTGGTGTCAAGACTACCCTGTGCCTCCGTGATCGCCTGGACTTCCTCACTGTGGGCTTTACAGGACAGTGTATTTCTGTACTTCTGTATTTTTTTTCCTGTCTATACAGGAACTTCTATGAATATAGATTCAAAGTGTGTGTTGGCATAGATACCAATGGGGAAAATTACATTTGAATGGGAATTATTTGTCTCCCTAATAAAGCTTGTAAAATTCTGGAGTGTGGGTTTGACTGTTATGTTGTATTATGGCTCAGACAGATAGATCTAAGTTCAAAGACTGAATCGATCATTTGCTAGCCATATGGTCTTTGATATTTTTCTAAGTTTCCTAATATTTATTTCTATATATACAAAATGAAGATATGGCATCAGCTACCTGGAGCCAGAGAGCTAGGTGAGATGATGTGGAACAGGTGCTTACTACAGTTCCCTGGGACTTCTTAAGTGGGATTATGGCAGGAGAGTAGAAAATAAGGTCACAAATAGCATACAAAATGTAACTCTGGAAACTCCACCATGGCTGCCTAAAATAGACATGCGCAGGAAAAGTACACATCATACAAATGGCCTGTAGAAGTCCAGTCTTGGGGTACAGGAACCCCAAGTGTCTAGCCTTTCTATCAGGTCTGGTTCACTTTCCTTGAAAGTACTCTGTTAATAAACTGTCCCTGTTGCTCTGTCACCTTCTGTGTGTCCATCCATGCCCAAGAACCTGGACATCCAGGCAAGTACCTCCCTTATTCCAGTCCTCACCTGAACAATATTATCTCCCAGAGACAACAGTTCTGTTATATGACATCATGCTAAGCTGTGCTCAGCTGCAAACGTTTATTAAGTAAGTCAACCCTATCCTAGGAAAAATCCTGGAGGAAGAAGATCGATGCTAAAGGACTATAACTAAATTTACCCATCTTTCTCTAAAATATACAGAGAACTCAAGAAACTAGAGCCCGAAACCTTGAATAACCCAATCAAAAAATAGGGTTCAGAACTAAAAAGGGAATTCTCAGCAGAAGAATTACAAATGGCTGAAAGCCACTTGAAAAGGGGCTCAACATCTTTAGCCATCAGAGAAATGCAAATCAAAACAACTTTGAGATACCACTTTAAACCTGTCAGAATGGCTAAGATAAAAGACATAGATGACAGCCTATGCTGGAGAGGTTGTGGAGCAAGGGGAACACTCTTTCATTTTTGGTGGGAGTATAAGCTGGTTCAGGCACTCTGGAATGCAGTATGAAGATTTCTCAGAAAACTGGGAATCAATCTCCCCAAGGATCCAGCAATACCACTTCTGGGCATATACCCTAAAGACACACATTCGCACTCCAAAAGCATTAGCTCAACTATGTTCATAGCAGCATTATTTGTAATAACAAGAACCTGGAAACAACCTAGATGCCCCTCAACTTAGGAATGGATTAAGAAACTGTGGTACATCTATACAATGGAGTACTACTCAGCAGTAAGAAAAAAATGATATCCTAAAATTTGCAGGCAAATGGATGGATTTGGAGAATATCCTCCTGAGTGAGGCATCACAAACTCAGAAAGATAAACAGGGGATGTACTCACTCATTGGTGAACTTTAAACAAAAAAAGCTTAGCATGTCCAAGCTGCAAACCACAACCACTGAACAGCTTTGGATCTGAAACACCTTGGACTGGCACCTTGGAACCCATTCCCTCTGGAGGAACACCTGACTCAGTCTTGATGTGGGGATGAGGAAAGCAGATCTGCCTGGAGTGGATGTTGAACTAAGTCACCATGGGACCTTGAGACCTCCTGCCCTTGCTGGGGAGGAGATGAACTGATGGAGAGAAGAGAGAGTGACTGGGAGGGGTGGGAGGGGAAAGGGAGTCTGAACAAGGGGATTCATGGATTAAAAAAAAAAAAAAAAAAAACTTCTTTTTTTTCACAATAAAAAAAAATTACCCATCTTTCGAAATGTGAACAATTTTGGAGGTGTGTTATACGGAAAACCCTAAAAATACTATGCCATCAGGTAATGTTTAGTCTTGTGTTTACAGTAATGTTGGCCCTTGGCCTGGCAGGATGTCCTGATGAGCTGAGCTTAATCTTTGAAATCAAAAGTAGATGCAGAGTGACACTGGAAAGCTGCCCTCTGACTTCTGCATAGGAGCCCTTGGCATACTCACACCTGCATTCATGTGCATACACATCATAGAAACACACACACACTCACATGTAACAAATGAAATTCAATTATGGGATGAAAATATTAGTGCTGTGCCTGTGGAAAGCAGCGGATGTGGAGCATCCTCTTCTGTTTCCTCTGTCCCAGGACTGACACCTTTTATTCCTAATTCCCTTCAGTGAAGGACAATAAACAAGGCCCATGCACCCCACAGTACCACTGTCTCTCCTTGGTGATTTCCAGAGCTGATCCAGCTCTTTCCATTCTCCTCAGGACAACCTTTGACCCTGCCTCATCACCCCAGGTCTGGCAGGGTCCTGGGTATGGGTGTGCTGACTCCGGAACATTTAGAGTGAAACCAAGGCTTGGGAGTGCTCACTCCCGTGGCCAACTCTTCCCAGAAGACTCAGCTAGAACAGGAAAGGGATGTGAGGCAGGAAGTGGTTTGAATTCCTCAAGTGAACACCCAACATAAAACAAAGCTGCTCTAACGGCTCCTAACGCCCTTCCTCTTCTTGCTAACAGACTTTTAATTTCTTTCTCATCCAAAGACTTGTGCTGGTTTTTTTTAATGTGTAAGTTTCAGACATCAAATATAAGGAAGAATATAACTAATCCCCAAGGGCTCATCACATGCAGTTTTAATGGTCAAATTAATTTAATTTTGTCCATTGTGTTCTGTCTTTCCTTCTTATCTCATTATCCTAATTTTAACTTTTCATTTATTATCTGTTGCATACTGGTCATACCTCCTCCATACTTTTTCCCACTAGGCAGTTTGATTCTACTTTCATGGCATATATTCATGTATAATTTTATCTCTCTCTACAAAACCTAGGAACCTCCAGTTGTACCCATTTTCCTGCCATGACATAACTTTGTTCCTTTTTTATAAATGGCTAAAAAAAAATTCCATGGTGCAAGTGTGTCACACTTTCTTATTTTTGTTCCTCCTTCTTGGGACACTTAGGCTGGCTCCATAATACAGCTTCTATGAAGAGTGCTGCGTTTGCTTTACTATTTAACAGGTTTTTAAAATCAGATTTATTTGTTTTGTATGTGTGTGTATGTGAGTACACACATGCCATGGAGTGAGTGTGGAGGTCAGAGGGCAACTTGCAGGGGTCAAGTCTTTCCTTCCACCATGTGGGTCCCAGGGAAACTCAGGCTGTCAGATTTGGTAGCAAGCAACTGAATCCACCAGGAAGGAAAAGGAATAATTCAATTTTTCTGTCGTTTGGGAGCGGGGTCTAATGTAGCCCAGGTGGGCCTGGAGCTGTGTAAGGTCAAAGAGGAGCCTGAAGTTCTGGAAGAGATCACAAGCCTTTGAGCTTCTGCTGCCCTGGTTTAGGCAATTCTGGGGATTTGAACCCAGGTCCTCTGATATGTTAAACTAGCCTTCTACCCATTGAGCTACATGGACATTATTTTATCTTTGTTGTTATTGTTGCTGCTGGGATATTTTAAAGCTAGCTATGAGTTTATTTAAGTGGAATCTCTGTCTTTCTGATCTTAAAACTGGAGGCTGGGTAGAGCAATCCAGACTCCTGGAGCTCAGCTTCTCTTTCTTTCCCTGCTAGGTCTCCATTGCTACCACATGGTTAGTATCAGGTGCAAAGGAGCCTTCCTCAGCTGGGAACTACCCTTCACATAAACACTGCTGACTACCTTGATTGCAGACGGCATTTGGTTCTGAGGAAAAAAAGAAAGCAGGAGACAGGAAGCATTCGCTGAGGAAAAAAAAAAAAGAAAAAAGAAAATGTAAAGGCAACGTGACCCTTTGACTCACGGATTCAATCCTTACTCCAGAGTGTCTGCTGCTCTCATAGACTGCCTCTCCACTCTTGTTTTATAGTCGATTGACTGAAGGCCAAAAAAGTGAAATTCTTCTTGAAAATTCCCTTAAGTGGTTTCACAGTGCACTTTAAAAAGTTTCTATTATTCAACTTCACAAGTTTAGAAAAAGTTTTAAAACCTTTCTAGCATGTTTCAGTTGAGTGAAATTCTTTCCATCGTCTTCACATTTTCTTCAAGTTCTTGACCTGCTGGAAAGTGATGGCCTATATCTCATAGGTAAACAGGACCTGTAATCCAAGGCCTAGCATGTTTATTGCAAGTAATCCTCATTGTACCTGATTGTAGTGGAAAATTTCTCTCTGTGCCGACTGGCATGTCCTGCAGCCATTTATGAAATAATTGACTTAGAGGCTTAATATTATAGTGAGTGCTGAGCTGGTAGTTTAGGCTTATTATTAACTAGCTCTTATGCTTAAATTAACCCATAATTCTTATCTAGGTTTAGTCACGTGGCATGGTGCCTATTTCCCCTGCAGCATTCTCATCTTGCTTCCTCTTCTATGTCTGGCTAACAAATGTTTCTCGGCCTTTTTTCTTCCCAGAATTCTCCTAGTCTGGTTGCCCAGCCTTTACTTCCTGCCTAGCTACTGACCTATCAGCATTTCATTAAACCAATACAAGCAACAAATCTTTACAGGGTACAAGAGCAATATTCTACAAGCACCTGACTAGTTGTATACCCGGTTAAAGATGAAGTTCTCAGAGGTTATGTTGAATAACTGACTTTTCCATTATATACTAGTAAGAAGGATAAGCTGTTTCTCACTTTATGCAACAACTATCTTCACATAAAAAATAATCTTGCTGGGAACTTCTGAATTGTTGTTTGGGGGTATATGAGTCAGGAAAAAAATCAATCATCATTTTAAAAGGCCAATTTTGTTGTTTTTCTTTTCTTTGGTTTTGATTTGTTGTTATTTTGGGACAAAGTCTCACTCTGTAGTGAGAACTGGCATTAAACTCGCTGTGAAGTCTAGGGTGGCCTTGAATCTGCAGCTATCTCAGGCTCCAGTGTGCTGGGATTATAGGCACTAAGCACCACCCAGAGAGATGATTTAAAAATGCTTCCTTAATTTATAGAAGCAGAATCTAGTAACTTCTGAGAAGCAGAGAGTTTGGGGAAAAAAAAGAAAAAAAGGCTCCAATGCATGCTCAGAGTAGAACACAAAACACCTGGGTCAGAGAAGAACTTAAAACAGCTTCAGGTTGTGGACAGCAGCTGGTTCACTTCTATTTCTTATTCTCTTGGGTTAGTAGATTTATAGAGTTATTCTGTCGATATAGAGAGTTCTGGAGGTGTGAGATATAGAGGCCCTGGTGGCTTCTAGGTGTCTGGAGACCAGCCTGGCCTCAACCAGTTTAAATTGGTCATAACTGGTACATTAAAATGTACTCCTAGCGCTTCCTCATAATCCAACCTGGGTCTGTCTGGGGTGTGGACAACAAAGGCCAAGTCCTGGTATGAGATGATCTAGACCAGCAGGAGATGGCCACACCACAGCTGCAGAGGCCAGCAAAACACAGCTCTTCCTGGCTTGCAGGAGGGTAGTTAAGGCTTTCCTCTTCCTCAATAAAATTGAACCTCCAGAGACTGTGTCATTATCTCTGTGTCTTCTTACTCCATCCCCCAAAGGAAACTAGAAGGACCCTGGACATAGAGCAACCCTAATATCCATCTCTAAACCAGGTATACCCCAACATACAGGCATACATGACATCATGCCTAGTTTGTTACATGAGTGCTGGGATCTAAACTCAAGATCTTCATGGTTTAGCTACAAGTGCTCTTAACCATTAAGCCACCTCACAGTATCTCTCTCTTTTCTGTTGCTGAGAAATAGCATCCCTTTATCAAAGACAGATAGTACTTTAAGACAAAGTGATGGGCAAGGAGTTCAAAACATATAGAACCTGGTGACACTGTTCTCATAACAGTAAAAATAGATTTCAAACTAAAATTACCAGAAGACAAAAGTAAAGGTTATCTCACATTGATTGATGGAATAAAAAAAACCTAGAGGACTATATCATCTCCATACACACAGGTATGAGATAATGCTCTTGTACACAGTAATGATTTGTTATTTGTATTGACTTAATAAAATGCTGATTGGTCAGTAACCAGGCAGGAAGTAGGTGGAATGACCAGACTAGAAGAATTCTGGGAAGAGGAAAGGCAGAGCAATAGTCAGAGGAAGCAAGATGAGAACTCTGGACTGCAGGAAAAGGTATCAATCCATATGGCTAAACATGAATAAGAATTATATGCTTAAACTACTGGCCCAGCAGTTACTATACTATTAACCATCTGAGTAATTGCTTTATAAGGAGCGATGGGACATTAGACGGAAGAGATTTGTCTGGACTGCAGGCCTAGGCAGGACAGAAAGACTGACTACACAGAGGTTCCCAATGTCAAACTAAATACCACTAAATACAAAGTCACAAATCACTCAAACACAGTAATAATGACTTCAATATTTCACTAACAGACAGGCCATTCTGAAAAAAAAATAAAACAAACAGAGAAACACTGGAGTTAAATAACACCATAGAACAAATGGGTAAATTTGTGGGCATATATGTAATATACCAAACTTTAATCAAGATGAAATAAACAATTTAAGCAGACATATAGTAACCAACAAGATCAAGCAGTAATAATAATAATAATAATAATAATAATAAAAATCTCTCAACTAAAACCAGCCAAGACCAGATGAATTCATTGCAGAATTTTATCATACCTTTAAATAAGAGCTAATACCAATCATTTTTAAAAAATATATAATTTACCTTTATTTTATGTTCATTGGTGTTATGTCTGAATGTATGTCTCTGTTAGAATGTGAGAGGCCCTGGAACTTGAGTTACAGACAGTTGTGAGCTGTCATATGTGGCTGAGAATTGAACCTACGTCCTCTGGAATCACAGCAGATACTCTTAACCACTGAGCCATCTCTCCAGCCCCCATTCTTAATTTTATAAAATATAAAGGAAATAAATGTGTTTAATCTTTCTATAAGACCATTATTACACTAATATGTAATTATTAGAACATGTCTATAATAATAATACTTTGCTATTAGTGTAATAATAGCAGGTCTGACCTGTAATCAGACAGGTCTCATACTCAGAGATCTACCTGCCCCTGCCTCTCTAGTGCTGACCTTAAAGATGTGTATTACTACACCTTCTTCTCAAGAATTCTTAGCAAAATACTTGCAAACCAAACTCAGGAACACATCACAATGATCATCGAAAAGATCCAAATGAGAGTCTTCATTTCAGAAATACAGGCATGGCTCAACAGATGTGTATTACTTTTCCATTTCTATCATAAAAAAAACCCCAGCATGACTAAAAGAACTTACTTGAAAAAAACACATTGAACTGGGCTATGGTTTCAGAGGGTCCAAGTCTAAGATGATGGAGCAAAGGCATGGTGAAAGGAACACTGAGGGCTCATAGCTTGAACTGCGAGCAGGAATTAGAGAACACATTGGTGATGGCATGAGATTGCAGGGGTTGTTTTGATTTTTAAATTCTCAACTCTCAATGAAGTGACACATTGAGATCTTCAGTGTAGAGCCAGCAGAGCCACACCTCTTAATCTTTCCCAAACAGTTCCACCAACAAAAAAACAAACACTCAAACATGGAAGTTTAGAACCAACTCCATTAACTCTAGTACTATGGTATCCAACATCTTGCTTCTGTGAACACACACACACAGTGTACATATATACATACAAGAAAAACACTTAAACTCATAAAATAAAAATAAATAATGTCTTTCAAAAAGAAATATAATGTCTAATTTCTTAAGATCTTTATATATTTTGGATATTAGTCCTCTATCAGATGTGGAGTTGGTAAAAAAAATTTTCCATTCTGTAGGCTGCTGTTCTGTCTGAATGGTGGGGTTCTTTGCTTTATTGAAGCTTTTCAGTTTTATGAGATCTCATTTATTAATTGTTGATCTCAGTGCCTGTGCTGATGGTATTCTATTCACAAAATCTTCTTCTGTGACAATGAATCAAAGCTATTCCTCGCTTTCTCTTTTATCAGGTACAATGTATTTAGTTTTATATTGAAGTGTTTGATCCACTTAGACTTGAGTTTTGTACAAGGGGATAAGTATGAATCTATTTTCTTTGTGCGGACATCCAGTTTGGGGTGACCAGCACAATTTGTTAAAGATGCTTTTTTTCCTAATGTGTATTTCTGGCTTCTTTATCAAAGATCGGATATTTGTAGTTGTGTGGGTGGGTTTATGTCTGGGTCTTGAATTCAGTTTTATTGATCAACATGTCTGGTTTTATGCCAATACCATGCAATTTTTATTACTATAGCTTTGTAGTTCAACTTGAAATCAGGAATAGTGAGACTTTTAGTAGTTCTTTTATTGTTCAGGATTGTGTTATCTCTCTTTGGATTTCTGTGTTTTCATATGAAGCTGAAGATTGTCCTTTTAAGATCTGTAAAGAATTGTGTTGGAATTTTGATGAAGATTGCATTGAATCTGTAGATTGCTTTTGGTAGGATGGCCATTTTTACTATGTTAATCTTACTGATCCATAAGCACGGGGGATCTTTCCATCTTCTGATATCTTCTTCATTTATTTTCTTTAAAGATGTGAAGATTTTATTATACAAGTATACATTTGCTTGGTTAGAGTTACCCCAAGATAGTTTATATTATTTGAGGCTACTGTGAGAGGTGTTGTTTCCCTGATTTCTTTATTAGTACTTTTATCATTTGTTTATAGGAGGAATACTGATTTTTGTGAGTTAATTTTGCATCCAGCTACTTTGCTGAAAGTGTTTATCAGCTGTAGGAGTTCCCAGTGGAATTTTTAGGATCATTTATGTATACTATTGTATCATCTGCATATAAAGATACTTTGGTTTCTTCCTGTATTCCCTGATCTCCTTCAGCTATTTTATTGCTCTAGCTAAGATTTCAAGTATTATAATATATACATAAGGAGAGAGTGGACAGTTTTGTCTTGTTCCTGATTTTAGTTAATTTTTTTTTTTTTTTTAGTTTCTCTCCATTTAAATTAATGCTGGCTATGGACATGCTGTAAACTGCCTTTATTATGTTGAGGTATGTCCCTGGTATTTCTAAATTTTCCAGAACTTTTATCATGAAATGATATTGGATTTTATCAAAGGCTTTTTCTGTATCTAATAAAATGATTTTTTTCTTTTAGTTTATTTATATGGTGGATTAAACTTGTTGATTTTTCATTTTTGAATTATCCCTGTATCTCTGGAATAAGGCCTACTTGATAATGATAGATGATCTTTTTGATGTACTCTTAAATTTAGTTTACAAGTATTTTATTTATTTGTTTTAAAATTTTATTCTGAGTATGTGTCTATGTACCATGTGGGTGCCGGGGTCAGATCTCCAGAACTGGTGTTACAGATAGTTCTGAATTGCTATGTTGGTGTTGGGAACCAAACCCAGGTCCTCTGGAAGAGTAGCCATTGCTCTTAACCTCTGAGCCATCTCTCAAGCCCTATATGTATTCTACTGAGTATTTTTGGATCTATATTCATGAGGGAAATTGGTTTGTGCTTCTCTTTCTTTGCTGAGTCATTGTGTGGTTTGAGTATTAAGGTAACTGTGGCCTCATAAAATGAATTGGGCAATGTTCTATTATGTGGAACAATTTGAGGAGAATTGACATTAACTCTTCTTTGAAAACCTTGGAGAATTCTGTGTTAAAATCATCTGGCCAAGGGTCTATTTACTAGGGGTTACAGGTCTGTTTAAATTGCTAATCTGATTTTGATTGAACTTTAGTAATTGAGATGTATTGAGGAAACTGTCTATTAGATTTTCCAATTTGTGGAGTATGGGTTTTTAAAATATGTGCTTAAGATTCTCTAGATTTTCTTAGTATCTGTTATGTCCTCTTTCATTTTTTTTTTAAGATTTTATTTATCATATATACAACATTCTGCCTCCACTATGCCTATGTGCCAGAAGAGGGCACCAGATCTCATTACAGACGGTTGTGAGTCACCATGTGGTTGCTGGGAATTGAACTCAGGACCTCTGGAAGAGCAGTAGGTGCTCTTAACCTCTGAGCCATCTCTCTAGCCTGTCCCCTTTCATTTCTGATTTCATTAATTTGGATATTCTATCTCCATCTTATAGCTAATTTGCATAAGGGTTTGTCTATCTTGATTTTCTCAAAGAACTAACTCGTTTCATTGGTTCTTTTTATTTTTCTTTTTGTTTCTATTTTATTGATTTCAGCCCTGAGTTTGATCGTTTCTTGCCATCTACTCCTTTTGAGTGTGATTTCTTCTTTTTATCCTAGAGCTTTCAAGTGTGCTATTAAGTTGCTAGCATAAGCTCTACCTAGTTTTTTTTTTTTTGTTTACTTTTTTAAAAAATGTAAACACTTAGTGCTATGAACTTGTCTCTTGGTATCACTTTCCTTGTGTCCCATAAGTTTGGGTTTGCTGTGAATTCACTTTCATTAAGTTCTAGAAAGTCTGAATCTTTTTCTTAATTTCAGTCTTGACCTACTTTTCATTCAGTAGAGAGTTGTTTAGTTTCTTTGAGCTTATAAGCTTACTGTTGTTTCTGTTGGTATCAACTTTAATCTGTGGTGGTCAAATAGGATGAAGGGTGTTATTTCAATGTCTTTGTATCTGTTGAGACTTGCTTTGTGTTCAAATATGTGGTCAGTTTTGAAGAAAGTTCCATAAGGTACAGAGAAGATGTATTTTGTGTGTTTTATAAATACAAACATTCTATAAATGTCCTATAATATTTAATATTATAAATGGCCTATAAATATCTGTTTATAATGTCTGTTAGCTCTAGCATTTCTCTGTGTAATTGTTGTCTGGGTGACCTGTATAGTTGATAAGAGTTGAGTAGTGAAGTCTTCCACTATCATCAATGTGTGAGGGGAAATATGTGATTTAAACAATAGTAGCATTTCTTTTACAAACTTGGGTGCCCTTGTGTCTGGTGCATAAGTGTTAAGAATTGAAATGTCATCTGGTGGATTTCTTCTTTGATGAGTATGCAGTGTCCTTCCCTATCTCTTCTGATTAGTTTTGGTTTGATATCTAGTTTGTTAGATAATAAAATGGTTATACCCATTTGCTTTTTAGATCAATATTTTGTTTGGAATATCTTCTTTTTTTTAACTTTATTTATTTATTTATTTGCCTTGGTGTTTGCCTGGAACTGGAACTACAGACAGTTGTTAGCTGCCATGTGGGTGCTGGGAATCGAACCCCGGTCCTCTGGAAGAGCAGACGGTGCTCTTAACCATTGAGCCATCTCTCCAGCCCCTTGTTTGGAATATCTTTTTCCAACCCTTTATGCTGAGGTAATGTCTATCCTTGATGTTGCAATGTATCTCTTGTATGCAGCAGAAGGATGGATCCCATTTTCACATTATGTTAGTCTGTGTCTTTTTATTGAAGAATTGAGATCATTTAAATTGAGAGAGATCATGAGCAATAATTATTGATTTGTATTATTTTGTTATTGGTATCAGTGATGTTGGTGGTTTCTGTGGTGGTGTGCCTGTTTTTCTTCTTTTGATTTTGCTAGTCTGAGATTATTTATTTCCCACGTTTTCATGGTTGTACTTAACCTTCCCAGGCTGGAGTTTTTCTTCTGACATATCCTGAAGAACTTGATTTATAGATAAATATTGCTTAAGTTTGGGTTGACCATGTAAATGTCTTATTTTCTCCATCTACAGTGATTGAAAGTTTTGCTGGGTATAGTAGTCTGATCTGGCATCTGTGGTCTCTTAGAGCCTGCAGCACATCTGTCCAGGCTCTTCTGGCTTTTAGAGTCTCTACTGAGAATTCAGTTATAATTCAAATAGGTCTGCCTTTATTTGTTACTTGGTCCTTTTCTCTTGAGCCTTTTAATATTCTGCCTTTGTTCTGTCGCTTTAGTGTTTTGATCATTATGTGCCAAGGTGACTTTTTTTTTTTTCTGGGCAGTCTACTTGCTGTTCTGTGTAATTCCTGTGTTTTTATAGCTACTTCTTTCTTTAGGTTGGGGAAATTTTCTTCTATAATTTTGTTGAAAATATTTTCTGGAGCTTTGACCTGGGTTTCTTCTTCTGTTTGTAGTTTCCTTCAAACAATTTATCCATTTCCTCTTTAAGTACATCTATCATATAAATAAAAGCTGTTTCAATGTCCTTTTCTTGTTCTTCAACTATGTTGGAGCATTCAGGGCCTGCTAGGGTAGGGTTGCTGGACTCTAGTAGAGACATATTGTCTGGTTGTTAGTGACTGTGTTTTTATGCTAACATCTAAGCATCTGGGATTGTGAAGATTATTGTGGTGCTATATATTTAATAAAATTAGCCTAGAATATCAGGAGAGCCATCCACAGAGCCAAGCCATATAGGTCAGGGAGTGGTGACCCACACTTTTAATCCCTGCTTTAGGAATGTGGAAAGAGGAAGTTAAGAGAGCTGGGCGCAGGAAGAGAAGAGGGGTCTCAGCTTTCCCAGACACTTCCTTGGTGGGCAGAAGAGAAAGAAATTGGATTTGGAGATTTCATGGAGATGGGCCAAGAAGTTGGCAGATGAGACATGGCTGCGGTTTGTTTCTCTATCTCTGATATTTCAGTTTTTCCCCAATATCTGGCTCCAGGTTTTCATTATAATACCAAATAGAATTTGTGCAATAGATTATAGCTCTAGGTGCTGATATGTGGTTTTGTCTTCATTAGGTGGGTGTTTGTTCCTTTCTTCTTCTTCCTCCTCCTCCTTCCTCCTCCTCCTCCTCCTCCTCTTCTTCTTCTTCTTTTTTTCTGGATTTTTGAAGAGTGTGGTGTCTGTGTGTTGCCTGATAGGAAATTTTCTGTTAATCTGATATGGTCCCTGGAGGATATAGGTAAAATGAATTTCTGGGTATTGAGAGTTGACACTTAGGAATGTGAACAGGCTAGGGGTATTTAGGGGCTCACAGGAGGGAGAGCAGAGTGTTCCACCAGGAGCTGGTTATTTAGTCTCCTTGGAGTGGGGGGTAGAATGAACAGAGAGGTCACCCCAGAAGGTCTGCTATACAGCTGGGGATGAGACTGAGGGACTGGATCTGGAGGAACAGAAAGAGGGGAAGTTCTATAGTCAGCCTCCCTTCTTCCCTGGAAGGAGTGGTGTGTGGGTTAGCAGGGAGTGCCTGCTGGAGTTGGGGGCTGGGAGAAAGCAATGACCATGAGGGAGGGTCAGGAGGGAAGGTCTGTGTCCACAGGAGATGTGAGCAGAGGGGAAGGAAGGCTGCAGCAGATGTTCTGGCGATGAGACTGGGGTTGGATTTGGAGGAGAAGAGAGGTGGGGACCCTCTTCAGCTAGCTTGCCTGTTTCCCTGTCCTACTCAGCTGGTGTCTTCCCAGCAAATGCCTATTGATGTTTGAGGCTGGGATAATTGGATGAGCTGGGGAAGGAAGGCTGAAAGAGAAGATCTTCTTGATCCATTAAGGATGGGGTCAGAGAGTGAAGGGAGACTACAGCATGTATTCTGTTGCAGAGATAGGGATGAGACCAGGGGATTGGATCTGAAGGAGCAGACAGAGAGGGGAAGATCTACAGTCAGACAACTTTCTTCCCTGACAGGACTCTAAAAAAAGAAATAGAGCTGAATGGCTACTAACTCCTTGAGAAGCAACACACAGCTAGGCAGGGCAGTGCAGAGTATACACCCTTCATCCAACCACTTTCTTGTTGGGTCCCAATTTCAAAGACAACATGGTTGGTTACTCTCTAAACATTCATTCATTTGTTTCTTCTAGAAGAAGTAAAGACTGAAAAATAGAACTTTTGGGATAGAGGGCTTCAGCATTTTGGGAAACTATTCCCATAGATTTTATTGGTTGTGGAAGTTTCTTAGGCACCAGAGTGAGGTGACTGTGGTATGTTTCGTTGTTTATATGTTATTAGCAAAACTCCCCTGATAGTACAGAAGCTTCCAAAATTAGTCATGTAGAAAGAACAATACAGTCTAATAACTTCTTGAAGAGTTATAGTTTGCCAAATGGACCCAGGGTCTGAATATGTGAGAACTCTAGTCAGAGAAATTGCAGAGATTAGAGAGGGTTGGAAGGGTTATAAGAACCAAGTTGGAAGGCTTGAGTTCTGGGAACTGTGGTCATATTTATGTGAGTTTATTCTACAGGTGTGAAATGTTACAATAATAACCAAACCTGTTCCGGGTGCTTCCTGTAGTCCCAGCCCTGGGAGGATGACGTAAGAGGAATGACTCAAGCTCATGGCCAACATGTGTACCTTGTCTCCAAAGGACCAAATAAATACATTTTTAAAAGAGTCATGTGGGGGCTGGAGAGATGGCTCAGCAATTAAGAGCACCGTCTGCTCTTCCAGAGGACCCGGGTTCGATTCCCAGCACCCACATGGCAGCTAACAACTGTCTGTAGTTCCAGTTCCAGGCAAACACCAAGGCAAATAAATAAATAAAGTTTAAAAAAAAAAGAGTCATGTGGTGATATATTGTATATTTAACAAAAATAGTCTGGAATATTAGAGGACAGATCAAGCCATGGACTTATGCATTCAAGATGGTTTCTGTCATCAAGGGTAACCAACTGTTCTCTAGGGCCATAAGAAAAATGACACTAACAGTTATCAGTGTGTAGGAAGGCAGTATAAGATACTGACACAAAAACCACAGCTCTCTTCTTGAAGGGAAGGAAAGAGCCATTTTGAGTAGTCGTGAGTGGTCATGGCCAGGGAACACGGATTTAGGACACCTCAATTTCCATGTTTCAATGTGGAAGCAGTTTCACAAATTTGATAGTTTTTATAATGAAAGCCATAAATCAAGGCAGATTTAAAACACACTGATGGGTACATGAGACAGGCTGGTACAGCAAGATGGAAGAAGATTTTTAATAGGTACAAGATGCTCTGATGACATTCTTAGCATTTGGGTTGGTAGAACCCAGTGGTCTGCTAAATTAAGAGATTGCAAAAGATTTCTATCTGCTAGTCACAAGATGCCAGTTCAGATGCTGACAGAGACCAGGAATGAGTTTGGAAAGGTCGGAACTAGCTAAAGATAAGGTCATTAGCCCCTGGAGCTGTCCCATTCCAGTCTCTCCACAGAACTGAAATTTTGATGGGTCAGTTGGATACAGCTTCCTTTGGGAGGTTTTTGTTCATGAAGACAGGAGCTGCAGAGCAGAAGTCCCTCCTGTCTCTCCATAGCCTGCTGCTGTGGCTTATATGGGTCACTCAACATCTTGTGGCCTCAACTTTATTATAAAACTGGAGGAATTGTTCTAAAACTCATCTGGTAAAGAGGTCAGAGGGCCCTACAAAGTGACTTGCATAAAAGTGAACTAAAATGTAAAAACATCTCTCTAAATTCTCAGATCTCAACAGCTCTTTATAAATTATAAGAAGGGCCTTTTCCTCTATATAGTCTATAGACTATATAGTTAGCTTAGTGGAGAGTAGTGAGGTTTTAGTCTCTACTTAGGTCTTTGCTTGCTGCTCATGAATGAACCGTAACTCAAAAGTTTAAAGAAAATAAGAAACTGTGTAGACAACAGAACTCTCAGAAACCTATCCTATGACTAGAGAAAACACCCACCTCGGCGTGGATCTGGAGAGGGTCTTTGTAGTGTCTGAACAATGCCCAGGTGATCTGAAATCAGGTTGGAGAAGGGAAGAATATCTACATGGTGACCTGACTGGTTTTATTCATGCTATGTAGAAGCCGAGGAACTCTTGTGCACTGGGTAATATTTTTTTAGGGCAAAATAACCACATTTACAAAATCTGGACTTTTCCCCCCATTGCAAATTGTCAAATGTGTAAACTGTGAAAAGCAGTGTTGGGAAGGTGATGTGAAAAAAAATCAAAACACCGGAAACTGAGGCTCCAGGAGAAATTAAGCAGTACGTGTAGAAAACAAGACTAAAATAAGGCTTGAAATTCATGCACAGGGTCAGACTGTTCCAAACCACAGGGTAGTGGGTGTAACCCAGAGTGGAATGGTTGACTGATGAAATAAAGTTGTCTGCAGGGTCTCCTGGCTAGAAGACACTTCCTGTCATTGCCTAAATTGCTTTACTTCAAAGTGTTAGTGGGAGCAGAAATGTAAATTAGCTGAGTGAGTTTATTCCCTGCTGGGAAGAAGGGAGGAGGACCGGGTTTGGGAGATCTGGCTGTGTTTAAAAGCCCAGGGCACACAGGAGATAGATTTTTATGGACAGTGGCTTCTGGGTACTGCTCCCAGAGAAGAAAGCTCTAGAAGGGCAGAACCAGGGGCACAGGAAGAAGCAGGACTATCTAAAGCTGCTGACAAGTCTAGGTAAGGCACAGCAGGATCGGATGCCCTCATACATCCTAGGCAAGATCT
Source organism: Sigmodon hispidus (assembly GCA_004025045.1). Lineage (NCBI taxonomy): Eukaryota > Metazoa > Chordata > Mammalia > Rodentia > Cricetidae > Sigmodon > Sigmodon hispidus. The sequence continues at coordinate 87,102 of PVIH01006078.1, forward strand.
CTACCCACTGAGCCACATCTCTAGACCATTTGGTTTTATTCTTCCTATGGTTCTCTTTCCTCCTCTTTAAGACAAAAACAAGCTCTGTCTAGTTCTATTAAAGAAAATCTTTCCTGGTTTATGTTTCACTGGTCTATTCTGCCAAGCTTCAAATAATATCAGAATCACTTGAGTCAATGACAGCCAGCGTACACACGCTGTAGTAGCATTTTCCTACTGCTCTAAGAAGGCACTGGCTGTAGCATTTTCCACATACTGTGCCCAGTTTAATGTTATTGCCACTGGAATGATGGACTCCAATTTTGACCACAAACAAAGTATTTTATTTCAGAGTTCCTCAAAGCTGGGCAGTTGTGGACCAGAATAGTCCATTTTTCACTTCCTTGTCTCATCGTCGTTAGAGTCTGTTTGTACCCAGAGTGCCCTTCCCAGTTTTCAGAACAAGGTGGAGCCTAGAGCTGGTGACTTCAGGCCTGTCTTCCTTTCAGCTGCCATCTTCCTGCCTTAGTTGTGGGATGGGTCCCAGCCAGGAGCAGCTATCATGACAGCTAGAAAGTGAGAAAGCACTGCAACATTGCTTCCTTATGTACAAACAGGATGACAAGATGTAGCCTAAGCTTGAGCTGTGGTTGGACATTGCTGAAGCTTTACTTTAGGAGTGATAAACAAACCTAGTGCTTTTTAAATTCATTTTTATCTCTTTTGGGGAGAAGGGTAACAATAACAAGCAAAATAAATCTGGGATTAAAAAAATGGATATATTTTTGATGAGCTCAGTCCTTTACCTAGAGCAAGGGTTTTTGCAGAAATTTCTCCAGTATTTCTCTGGCTTAGCCATCCTCTGTGGTGATTAGGAAGTACGTTCTGTTTAAAAATTGACTGGTGGACTGGAGCTGGGAGAGCTCTGGTTTAGCGTGTGCAAGGCTGCAGCACACAAGTAATGGGATGGAGTGGTGTCAAGTTCCTTGACTGATTCCTTAGAGGCAAAGCTGTTTAAAGCCAAGCCTGCCAGTCCCTTTCCAGTCCTCAAGGCCCACACCTTGTTACCCAGGATAGGAGAATGTGATGAGGAGGGGCAAAAGAAATGTTCAAGGAAAAGATTCGTTGCCTTAGGTGGGTGGAGTAATGTGGAGAATCTGAGGCCTGTTTTTCTGACTTTGGCTAACCATGGCATGGGTCAGAGTTTATCTCTACATTTTCCTCCTTTTCTCCAGGCAAGATGAAGGTGACTCTGGTGAATATGTTGCTTATAATGTTGGTGCTACTGCTAGGCCTGGGGCTGGGCCTGGGCCTGGGCCTTAACATGGCCGCTGCAGTCCTGGAGGAAAGTGATCAGCCACTGTGGCCTGGTGACTCCCAGGACACAGCTGAGGCCACTGAAGAGGGAAAAGGCACCCGGACCACAGAAGCCCTGGTGCTTGGCTACAAAGAAATGGCACAACCTAGCTGGCCAGAAGACACTGTTCTCAATGAAGATGAAGTTGGAGGAAGCAGAATACTGAGGCCTGAGGCTCTCTCTCAGAGCAAAGAAGACTACCTTAGATTTGACTTGAGTGTCAGGGACTGTAACACCATGATGGCACCCAAGATAAAGGGGCCTAATCGCACTTGCATAGACCAATACACATTCATCCACGAGGAACCAAAGGCGGTCAAAGCAGTCTGTGACAGTCCCCCAGTAGCCTGTAACCTCAAGGGGGGCAAATGTCACAAAAGCTCTCGCCCATTTGATCTGACATTGTGCAAGTTGTCCAAACCAGGCCAAGTCACTCCATACTGCCATTATGTGACTTACATCTTTGAAAAGGTCATTATAATAACATGCAATGAGACAAACCAACTGGAGATTAGCTGAGGCGAGACTCACGCCTTTCCTCTCTCATTGCTGCTCTTTTGCATCTCCATTTGTATCACTTGGGTGCACTTGGAGAAAATACTTGGAAAAGAGGATGAACCACTTCTGATCTTTGTCTTCTGAAAATATAATTGTTGTTTGTGTTAGGGGTCATCCAGCTGTCCTTTTGTTCTGAGGATCAGAAAAGGTAAAATAATGAATAATACCTAGTTTCTCGTAGATGTCTCTCACCTTCAATCTCTGCCCTACAAAGGCCAAGGCAGACCCTACCTTAGCCACGGCCATCAGCCTGATCCCTTCACTCAGTACAATTTGGGTACAGATTAGAAGAGTTCAATACGTCCTTTACCCATCTCTTCCCTGCTACCCACACGAGGCCTCCGTGGTAATCACAGACTCCTGGGCCCTGCACAAGGCAATGCACTTCTCTGATGCAGATGTAATTAAAGTGATTCTATCTAGAACTGTGCCTGGAAAGCTGTGTGGTAAGACTTCTTATCATGGGCTTGGAAAATTATAGTCTTCTGGAAAGGAGGTGTAGGAAGAAGTGCTTGGATAAGGACGTCCCTTTCCTATCCCCTTTCCTCTTCCCCAGTTTATACAACTTTCCTCTCCTGTTCTCTTCTCTTTCCTTCTTTTTGTTTCTTTCTTTTATCATACTTCTCTGTGTTCTCCTTTTCTTCTACCTTTTCTTTTTGGGTCCTCATTTCTCCAGATTTTTTTTAGCTGCTCAGTCAGCTAATGTGTTATCTGGGCTATACTGGGTAAGCAGATGTTGGTCCCACAGACTGAGTCTGGCCTAGGGAGCTGTAGGTTAGATGGAGAGAAAGAGGTGAGTGGAAGGGAGGGAGAGAGGGATGGATGACGGGAGGGAAAGAATTAACTTTACTACATCTAAAACTAACTACAACCCAAGCAGCTGGGTACACCTGTGAGGGGGTTTTCTTAGTTCAGTTATTTGAAACAGAAAGATCCACCTTTAATTTGGGTCTTTTGATTGGGGGGGGGGGATCCACCTTTGATCTCTGCTACATCTTTTGCTGCAGCCTGTCCATACAAAGGACGTGGAAGAAGGAAGCTCTCTCTCTTTGCCTGCTTGCCCTCTCTCTTGCTGGCAAGTCCGTTTCTTCACTGGCATTAGAGCCTACTCCTTCAAGATTCCAATGTATACTGAAGATCAGGGGAGACACCCAGCCTAGTGGGCTGGAAAACCACAGGATCCTTAGACTTCCTTTGGTAGACAGCTATTGTTAGACCCCAGCCTCTGCTTACTATGCTTCAACTACATGCTAGTCAGATTTCTATTACTGTCATAGTCAGATTTCTATTACTGTCATAAAATATGTATGAAGTAACTTCAAAGAAGGAAGCATTCATTTTGGGTCATTCTTAGCCACTGAGCCATCTTTCCAGCTCCACAATTTTGTTTTTTGAAAATCCTAAAGATTCCAAGTTCCAAAACAGCACAGGCCTCAAAAGTTTCAAGTAAGAGACTGCATTGCAACGTATACTTATTATTTAATAAGCCTTTGATGAATTTGTTGATATATGACACTGTTGAGGCTATAAGCATCTTATATATTTCTCCCACATTCTTCATTAGTACATTTACAGCTCACTGATAATCTACTTAGTGGTTATCCATCCAGTACCTCCTCAGAAGTTATAATAATTACAATGAAACATAAACTTACTTAGGAGAAGTGAGAAATTCTGATCCCTGTCTAATACTATTCAAGCAATATTTCAAGGTCTTTTTTTTCTAAGACAAAGAGGAAGAAAACTGCCATTGGTGTCATGCACATTCCTACAAGCTGTCTAGGGTCATTTGGTTCTATTAACAGGAAAATAATGAGTTAAGGGATGCCCATGGTATTGGTGACTTGCTATTCCTATAACAAAACTCCTAGAGCTAGGCATTTATAAAGAACAAAAGTGTATTTACCTCACAGTTTGGGAGACTGAAACCCCAAGTTGGGGTGTGATATCAGAGTGAGGAGCCTCCATAGTCTCAGGCATTTGCCCACTTCCTCTCCAGTTAGTTGGCATTGTGTAGGGGAGGTTTAGGTGGTACAACCTTGCTGGAGGAAGTACATCACTGGGGGTGGGCTTTGAGAGTAAAAGCCTCATGCCACTTCTGGTATTCTCTCTCTGTTTCACGCTGGTGGCTGAAAATGTGAGCTCTCAGCTTCCTGTTCCTGCATTCATATCTGCTGCTTGCTGCTATATCTATCCACCATGATGGACACTTTCCCCTCTGGAACTGTAAACCCCAGTAAGATCTTCATCATATATTTATCATAATTTTTTATTATCCATCATAAATTTTATTATCCATCATAAATTTTTATTCTGGACATATGTTTTATCATAGCAACAGAGAAGTGGCTAATACACTGGGAAACTCCATCTGTCCAGCCTATGGTGAGGGCTCCTTCAGTTGGGTTGTGAAGGCATGGATTTATCCTTACAAACCTTTGTTTCTGGAAAGGAGCTCTTGGTGCCTGAGAGCAGGGACCCAGGTCTGGGAGTGCGCTTGACAACCAATAGATTCAAAAGTTAGTCGTGGCAACAGTTCAGCAGCAGATTCAGGGCGTGGGTTCATGCCTGAAAGTTCAGCCAATAGCTACTGTACCCCATACCCCTTTACCCAATCCTGAAATGTGAAGACGTGCAGCATCCTGCTTACATAGGCTTAAAAAAAAAAAAACCCTCACCTTGGGGCTCCAGACCGATAACCCCTCTTCCGGACCAAAGGGTTTTGACCCAGGGCCATTTGAACCTGTCCATAACAATAAAGACTCTCATGTGTTTGCATCAAGTTCAGCTCCATGGTGATCTTTGGGGGAGTCCCTTCACATGGATACAACAGGGTCACAACATGATGGTGGTCATGGCACTAAAGAGAGGCACATAGACCAAGACAAGAAGCTAGAGACTGTGAAGCAGAAAGCTTTGCTCTTTGGTAACAACCAGCTTCTCTATGTGACCAGCATTGACCCTTTCAGGAGCAGTGACACCAATGATCTAACTACCCCTCATCATGCCTCATCTCTTAAAGGCTCTTCAGCACTGATACCCTGGAGAACAAGGCTCTAACACATGAACACTTCAGGAACAATCCTCACTGAAGCCATAGTTGCAGCTCCTGTTAGCCAAGACCATCAACTTACCCAGGGCTGCTCTGAACCTTGGTGCAGACTCACCACACTTCCCTTTCCTGTCTGATACATCACTGAATTTGCTCTGCTGGGCAAAGGGACAAGATTCAGCTCTGAGAAAAATTTGAGGGCTTGGATTCTGCAGTGTATGTTTTTGTGTCAACCAAAAGGCATTTGCAAACTAGCATGGTGGTATATACTTATAATCTCAGGACTGAGGCAGGAAGATCTTGAATTCAAAGCTAGCTATGGAATACACATGGAATTCATGGACAGGCTGAGCAGCAGAGAAAAATCTGCTTCAAAAAAACCCTACACATACACTAGACAGCTTTTCAAAAATAATCCTATTATTTACTGTTTGAAAATTTTATACATTTTTTTGAAAACAGTGTTTTTCATTTAATATATTCTCTTTTCATGTTGTTTTTATTGAAAATTTTTTATTATCTTTTCATTTAAGTTTTTTTCATTTTACATACTAACCACAGTCCCCCCCTTCCCTCTTCCTGCTCACCCCCCCCACTCCTCAGAGTACTTGGGGAGTACCCATGGGGAGTACCAAGTCTGGCAAAGCAAGTTGCAGCCGGATCAAGCCCCTCCCTGCTGAGCAAGGCATCCCCCTGTAGGAAATGGGTTCCAAAAAGCCAGTTCACATGCAATAACATATTATGATCACAGTTCCTCCCCCACCCCTCCCATTTCCTCACAGATGCCTCCCACCCTTCCAACTCTCTGCTTTCTTTCTCTCTCTTAAACAGGCAAATAAAAAAAGATGTACAATCAAGAATAAAACAAAATAAACTAGCAAATGAACAAAAGAAACAAAGAACATGAGAAACAAATGTACATGCAGATATATACACACACATTAAAAAAAAAACCCAAACAAATCAATATGAGACAAAAAACAAAAAAAAATCTCCAAAAATGCCATCAAGTTCATTTTGTGTTGGCATCACTGTGGGGCATGGAAACTGCCCTCTGAATGTCGTTTGCGTACCCAGTGAGACTCCACTGGGGAAAACAGAGTTTTTCCTTTGCAAATGATTACCAGCTGGAAACAGCTCTGGCTACGGGATGGGTACTCCCATCTATTTACTGTCTCAGCACTGGGACCACATTTGGTTTGGACCTCTGCAGGCGCTGGGCATGCTGCCACAGTCTGTGTATCAGCCCTATTGTGTCTGGAAGACACTGTGTCCTCTGAGTCATCCATCCCCTCTGGCTTTTACAGTCTTTCTGCTTCCTTTTCCACATAGCTCTTGAGCCCTGAGAGGAGAGGTTTGATGAAGAAATCACATTTAGAACTGAGTGTTCCAAGGTCTCTGCACAGTGTCCAGTGGTGGGCCTCTCTATTAGTTTCCATCTACTGCAGGAGGAAGCTCTAACGTTAATGGCTGAGCAAGACACACTGATCTAGCCGAATGTTACTAGGTGTCAATTTATTGCTATGTTCCTTCAGTAGAACAGTGTTATGGGATATTAGTTTTAACTAGGCAAAGATGTGTTATATTTGTTAATGCTGCAGAATATTACTTTAGCTGTGTAAAGATGTGCTACTGTTGTTTAGGCTGCACTTGTTTAATTATGAAAAGATGTGTTGCATTTGTTTCACTTTGCCTACTTAAGGCACCTGATTGGTCTAGTAAAAAGCTGAATGGCCAATAGCTAGGCAGGAGAAAGAATAGACATGGCTGACAGGGAGAGAGAGTAAATAGGAGGAAAAATATCTAGGCTTGGAGGAATGAGAGGAAAAATAAGATATATTTTTAACTTTAATTTTTTTAAACCACACTTTAAATGCTTTTATTTGTTTATATCACTATGGGAGAACAACAAAGTATCAGACTCATTCTTCTGGGCATATGATAACTTGAGTGGTATTCTCTTCAGCTTTGGCCTTTATTCCATTAAAAAGTCCTGCATCCCATAAGAACACATTGCTTCTTTCATCTTCTACAGCCTGGGCAATCAAACTACCTCTCAAACGAAGAACACAACCAGAAAACACATACTAAAGATCAGATTTTAACAAGCATTTACCACTACTAATCATCTAAGATTATTGTGGTGGTTGAATAAGAATCGCCCCCAAAAACTCATATATTTAATACCTGGTCACCAGGGACTGGCACCATTTGAAAAGATTAGAAGGATCAGGAGGTGTGGTCTTGCGGGAGGACATGTGTCACTGGGCGAGGGCTTCAAGGTTTCCAAAGTCCATGTCCGGCCCAGTTTTCTCTCTCTCTCTCTCTCTCTCTGATTGTAGCCCAGGATGTAGTTCTCACATACTTCTCCATCACCATTCCTAACATGCCTCCTGGCATGCTCCCCACCATCATAATAATAGACTCAGCCTCAGAAACTAAGCAAACCCCAATTAAAGGTTTTCTTTTATAAGAGTTCCTGCAGCTATGACGTCTCTTCAGAGCAATAAAACACTGACTAAGAAGTTGAATAAGCAGGGTTCTATAGTCAAGGCTAGGAACAGAAGGATTAATGGCTAAGGCATGGCTGTAAGTACAAACCTTAACCAAGGAGACCAGGAGAACAAGGATTGATACCACTGTCAGATTCTTGACATCTTTTTTTTTCCTTAAGGTTATTTTTGATCATGGTACACTTTCTCTAATTATTCCTGACTGGTTGGCATAGAAGCAACAAGTTTGGCCCAGTGTCATTCAGAAATCTCCTTGTTTCATGAAGAACAACTTTCACCAGGAGTCTACCTGGGCTTTCAGATGGGAAATAAAATTGTCCAGATGACTTAGGTCAATAAATACTTGAACGCTGAGTTCCTTAAAGGTTTTATGTTCTATAATTAGGACTGACATTTTACTTGAGATGAAACTCATAGAGCTTGCCCCCACCAACAGGAGAATAAGGATGGGGTTGGCTCACAATACACAGGGAAGCCCAGAATCTAGATTTAGGTGGGGCTTGCTTCTTCTCCATTATAGATCAATATCTGTAGTATGTCATCTACAAGGATGCAAAGGAATGGGCTCTCCTCCAGTCAAACAATTCAGAACATTCACACCTGATTATGCTATCAGTGAAAGCAACCTTAGTCATCTCTGAGGCCTAGAAAAAAGCCTCACTGCCATTCCTGGAGTTAACCTACTTTAGAAATCTGCATAGGAAGAACTATCAAGGTGGAATTATGGTGACATTAAGCAGGTACCCTTTCCTTGAAGGTCCCCCAGGGTGAGCTTGGGTTGGTCTCACAGTTGTTAGTGGAATTTGTTAGGCCTTTCCTGTGAGACAAAGAAGACCAAATAGGACAGTCATAGTCATAGGACCATGTAAGTGTTATCTTTAGTGGGTCAAAGGGTCTGGTGAAGACCACAGGGTATAGGTCTTTCCATGCTGGCTCCAGACTCTGAGTCACTTTCCTCCTTACCCACATACAGTAACCAGGCTGGAAATAGCAGGCAGGCTCAGACATGGGCAAGGACACAGTCTCATGGACCATGTGATGAACAGTCCTCTTCGACTATTGCAGGACCTGTAAGGACTTGAGGAGGGGGTAGTTAGTAATTTCTTCTTTATGAACATCTCTTAGCTTAGAGAAGTGAGGGGGTAAGTCTCTTAAACATAATATCAAATAGGGTGAAATTCTTTAGATATGAGGTATATCTGGCTTCTAAGAGGGCAAATGGTAGGAGATTGGCCCATTTTTTTTTAACCAATTTCAACATCATATTTGATTAAAGCTTCATTTAAAGTCCTAGTCATCCATTCTATCTGTTCTGATCTCTGAGGGCTATAGGCACAACATAGTTTTCCATCAACATTTAGGACCTTTGAGGGTGCTTTGGCCATGGAGGCAGAGCCTTTATTGAACCTCAGGGAGAGGGGCAATCCAAGCCCAGGAATCAACTCTTGGAGGAGTTTTGTTTGTTTGTTTGTTTGTTTGGTGTGTGTGTGTGTGTGTGTGTGTGTGTGTGTGTGTGTGTGTGTGTGTGTGAGAGAGAGAGAGAGAGAGAGAGAGAGAGAGAGAGAGAGCACTGAGGCTGTCTCCATTTGGGTAGGATAGGCTTCCATCCATTCAGAGAAAGTATCTATGACAACTAACAAATACTCAAACCCAAGAACCATGGGTTTGATCTTTGTGAAGTTCACTTCCACTTCCCAATGGTAAGCAGGAGTGCTTCCTCAAGTACAAATTCCTTTTGGCACTTTTTTTTCTCCTTTGGGGTTCATTTGTGCACAAGTGGTACATCCAGACACAATGTCTTTGATAATATTGTTTTGCTGAGGAATGTAAATATCTGAATAATTAAGCAGATTTGGATGCCTCCAATGGGTGGCCTGGTAGAGTTTGGCAACCATTTGTTTTGCAATAGCAGTTCAGGTCTTCCATCTGGTGGGAACCACCGTTCATTTGTCTTTTATTTGAGCATCTTTTCTTTTTTGTTCACTGGCTTCTTCTTGTGTGTAGTTTGAGCCATGGAGCAATTTGGGGTTGGGAAGGGTAACCAAAATCTAGAGAATGCCCACTGGCTCTAAAGATGCATTCTGAGCACCTAGGTCTGATGGACTACCTTTTTTTTTTTTTTTTTTTTTTTTTTTTTGGCAGCCATATGACCTCTAGTAGGATCAGGATTTCTTCTTGATTTCCTTTGTGGTTGACGGGAAGAGTCCCAGTTCTAGATACAGGGCCCCTGGACATGGACTGTGAGTACACAATGATGACTTTGCCCTTCCCCTAGTGAAGTGCCTGGGTTAATGGCAAAAGATTGGCCCTTTGTGCTGAAGTCTCTCAGTTGAGAGACTGAATCCACATGGTCCTGTCCAAACAAAACTCTTTGCATCAGTGTATGGTATCTCCTCCACTTCTTGTAGCAAGGCATCTTATGGATTAAACTGCATCAGTCACTTCTAGGCAATCATGGGAGGGTTCTGTTAGATTATCATCTGACAGTAGGCTGGCTGGCTTGATGACTGAAGAAGAGCTGATCTGGGAGGAGTATCTAATAGCATATTATTTGGGATTTGGACATCCACCTCTCTGAGTCCTCAAGGGGCCTTTACAGAGTGTGGTGTGGTTAGAAATAGTTTTTGGCTCAAGCTCAGATTGCCAGCTTCCTTCACTAGTATGGCTGTAGAAACCACTGCCTAAAAATGAGTGAGCCAACTGGTAGAAAGAGAAGCTGTGAGTATCCTGATTTTGAGTATCATTGTTGGTAAAAGTTTTGGTTGGAGGAGATCTTCCCTTTGGGGAAGATCATAGGAATATGGATTAGGAGCTTAGTAGGATTCAAAGTGGGCTGTGGCCTCCCCCAAAGGACAGTGTGGCCTATAGATTTTGTAATAAGTATCTCTGAATGAGAGTACAGGAGTGGTCTGACATGACTAAGAAAGAGTGGGCCACAGTAACTTGGCCCAAGCCCACCATCTGAAAGTCTCAAACTCAGAGATTCTTCTGCCTTTGTCTCTTGAGTTCTGGATTAAAGATGTGTACCTCCTGGCTGGAGAGCATCTTTTCTATTCTCAAACCGGATCTTGCTCCAATCCTGAGTCATGAAGAAGGTGTCCAAGAGCTGTTGGCTTTCATTCCAGGTGGATGGTGGGTATAAAAGAAAGTTCCAAGGAGACTAATAAGAATTTGAGGTTTTTTAGAGAATGACTAATTCTGAGTCTCCTAATCACGCAAGTCATTATTTGAAAAGAAGACATAAAACTATAAATGGGGTAGAGCAAGAATCTTTAGGTCTTGAGCCTGCTGGGTACAGCTACCTCAGAGAAAAGATGGGGGTTGCTGTGGTGGGATTATCTTGGTACATTGTAAATATTTGTCCCTTCTACTGGTTTAATAAAAAGCTGATTAGCCAGAGGCAGACAGGAAGTGTGGGCATGGCTACCAGAATAAGAAGTCTCTGGGGACATCTCAGAGCAGAGCAGAGATGCCACAGAGATGCCAGAGAATCACCAGTGAGATGAGATGCCACAGAGATGCCAGGAAACATAGAGGAAAGAAGTTGAAATGCTGCTGAAAAAAGGTACCAAGTTGCATGGCTGAACAAGATAAGAATCATGGGTTAGTTTGCGCAAGAGCTAGCTAGCAATATGTCTGGGCCCTAGGTCAATCAGTATAAAATTAAAGTAAGTGTCTGTGTGTTTCTGTGGGACTGTGGGTCCAAACTGAGGCTAGACAGAAAGTTCAGGCCAGAAACATAATGCAACAGGTTGCCTCCACCCAGCCACAGCCACTCTTGTGTATGGAGGGAAGCGAGGCCATGGAGTGGAAGAGACTACTTGCCTCTGAGCACAGCCAGGGAAGGTATTTCCTTCTCAATGGGCATAGCCAGAGTGCATGCTGAGACATAGGGAGTGGGAAAGTCAACATTCTCTGTGGGGCTGAGAGAACAGACAGAAATTTGGGTTTCTCTAGGTGACCTGACCAAAGCAAGAAGATCTGAGTCTCCAACAAGAGGGCAAAAGTCTTAGGCCAGGAGTATGGGTCTTGCACCAGAGAAAGCTGCCAGTCAATATAGAGAAATTGATTGGGGTGTCTGGAATCTCCAGTCATCATTTTCCAGATGGCTTCAATAGTTTAGGGTTCCAGAGATGCTTCATTGGTCCCCCCAATTCCAAAAAAGGATCACAGAAGGTCTTGAGTTTTGGGTAGAAAACAAACAACATATTCGTCCTCATCTACAAAACCTTCTATTTTTAGTTAGGATTCTGTTGCTATGAAAAGACATCATGACCATGGCAACTCTTACATAGGAAAATATTTAACTGGAGCTAGCTTGCTTACAGTTCAGAGGTTTAGTCCATTATTTTCAGGGTGGGAACATGGTGGCATGCATCAGACATGGTGCTGGAGAGGTAGTTGAGAGTTCTATATCTGGATCTACAGGAATCAGGAAGAGAGAATAACCTGAGCCTGACTTGAGCTTTTGACACAAGTCAAATGACAAGCCCTATGACACACTTGGGCCTGCTGGATACAGGTAGCCATGCCTGTTTCAACAAGGCCACCCCTCCAATAATGTCACTCTCTATGCATCTATGTGGGCCATTTATTCAAACTTCCACACCCTTTTTGAAATGTTTTAACATAAACTTCAACAGTGTTGACATAGTTAGGGTTTCTATTGCTGTGAAGAGACACCATGACCACAGCAACCTTTATAAAGGGAAAGATTTAATTGGGTAGTTTACAGTTTCAGAGGTTTAGTCCATTATTGTCATGGTGGGGAGCATGGCATCATGCAGGCAGACATGGTGTTGGAGAGGGAGCTAAAAGTTCTATATCTTGGTCCACAGGCAACAGGAAGTGAACTGTGTCCCACACTGAGTGTAGCATGAGCAAAGGAGACCTCAAAACCTATCCCCACAGTAACATACTTCCTCCAAAAATGCCAAACCTACTCTAAGAAAACCATACTCCCGTAATAAAGCCACTTCCTGTGAAGGCCATTTTTTTTCAAGCCACAGGTGTCTTGGGACTAATCACTCCCCCTCTCATTTTATATCTGTTTCTCTAACCAACAGGACTGCCAGAAACATGCAGTCAGGCAAACAGCAAAGACATCCAGTGGTGTCTACCACTGACTTGAACTAGAGGTTCAGTGACATCTCACATGGATCTCAGACACCAGAATTAAGGCTGCACCCAGCCTTTCCTAAGTGTCCTATTCAGAAGGTGCCGTAAACAGACTTGCCCCTGGAGGTAATAGTCTCATCTTTTGAAGATCAGACTCTGTTTTTTTTTTTTTAATGCCTTCTGTCCCTTTATGCTACCTCCATTATTGTAAATAATAATCACTGGCAACTGATAAAGAAGGATTATTATTTATTAAGGAGTTTAGAGGGGAACACTCAATGATACAAGAGATTAAGCATTCATGCAGTTCCTGGAAAGGTTGGACTGGTCCATGAGGCTTCACTCAGGGGGGCAAGTCCTCCATCCAAGCAAGCAAAAGCATGAGAGAAAGTGACTTCATAATACTCCCCAGTGTTAAACTGCCTCCTAGTCATGCCCCTAATACTGGTGCCCCAACATACTAGGTGATTTTTAAATCTACCCTGGCCAAGAGGCCATGCTTCTAGGTCAAGGTGATAGTACCTGTTTTCTACTACATCTCTCCCTTTTGTCTAAATAAGAAAGTTCTAAGTCTAAATATAAAACTATCAGGTTAAGTCTAGGAGAGGGCAAGGGCAAATAACATAAACAAAGGGAAACTACAACCAATGAGTATTGCGGTACGAACCCGCCGTGAAATATGTTTTAAATGAGGTTTATTTTGTGAGAATCACTTACAAAACAGAGAAGGTTTTAAGAAACGGTGAAGGAGTAAGGTTGCAGCGCACCAGAACATTTCTTTTTTTTTTTTTTTTTTAAATTTTATTATTTATTTATTTATTTGCCTTGGTGTTTGCCTGGAACTGGAACTACAGACAGTTGTTAGCTGCCATGTGGGTGCTGGGAATTGAACCCGGGTCAAGAGCAGACAGTGCTCTTAACCGCTGAGCCATCTCTCCAGCCCCCACCAGAACGTTTCTAACGAGCTCCTCACCCACACGCCGCACCTCTGAACACCTGCGCCACCAGCCAGAACTGCGAACAGCCGGGAAGCTGCATCATCAGTCTGAAAACCCGCGCAACCGGTCCGGAACTCTCGAGAGAGGTCCCGGCCCTGCACGAGAGAATGCCGGCTTCCTGTTCTGGTCCTCTCCCTTGGAGGTCTACTTCCAGAACCCTTTCCAGTTGACCACGCCCCTCTCGGCTCCAGCCCTCTGATGCTATCCGTTCACATGTATAGTTCCTGATTTCCCGCTACATCTCCCTGTTTTGTCTAAATAGGAAGGTTTTAAACTAGGTATAAAACTATATATTATAGGGATCATTATAAGACAGTGTCTGGGAAAGAGAAAGGTATTAACATAAGTGAGGTCAAGCTATCGCTAACAAACAACAACTATAAAGTGTAATTTAATATCTAGAATGTTGATATGAGAAAATGTATAGGGACTGTTTTAAGGTTGTTTATCTTAAACAATAGAGTTTTAACACTTGAGTGTTTTTGTTGAAATGTGAAGTAATAACAATTTTAACTATTTAATCTTTAACACTGTCAAGACTTGAGAAGGAAAATATATATTTAAAGTTGGAAGTATGAAGTAACTTTTAGAATTTAGGAGAAGACAACGACAGTTAACTATTTGGACAGTCATCTATTACTTTTTTGTATAACGGGAGCATCTATCTTTGTGGCTATTTGCCTATGATATCTGATAAGTCTTTTTTTTTTTTTTTTATCCCCTCCCCGATATCTGATAAGTCTTTATAGAAGCAGGGTATTTTTTGGTAGGACTGTCTTATCTTGGCTAGGCAGGCTTTGGCAGTCTCTATTTTTTATTTTGTTTGTCTATTTTGGACAGTGAGCACGCTGACAGTAGTAGGGACAAGTGTAGTCTTTTGCCCCTCAGGCCATTATTTGCCAAATAAGACAATTTTTTTGTAAGATGTCTGTGATGTTTAACACTATTTTGAGAAAGGAACGGTGATGTCAGGAGTTGTATTGTCTCTTAAGGCCAAATTTGAGATAACAAAATCTTGAATGTCATATTTTTTTGGTCTATGAAGTGGTTGAAGACACCTATCTATTGGGTGTATTTTAATATGTTTTTGAAAAGCCTGAGTATTTTGACTGTTAGGTGGCAAATCTTAGTAACTATAATCTGTAATCTTAATCAACTAAGAAAGTGAAGTTAATATTGTAAAAATAGGCATTTTAAAAATGAGTGTATAGCTCTTTTAAATAATTTTAAGTATAACAATCTTATGAATATTGACTAAAATATATATTTTGTATAAAATGACAACAATATCTTAACTATATATTATTATATATAAAAATATATTTAAACATGTTTATATAAAACAATTTGTGTGTATATTATAATAAATGTCATGACTATCATAAATAATTAGAGGTAGAAATTATATTATGGAAATGACAATGTACTTAATATATATCAATGTGTAAAATATTTTAGACAGAGGTAGACATGTGTAAAATAGGGCAATTATATATTTAACTTTGTATTAATATATAATATCTTAATTAGACATATAGATTAATTTTTTATTTGTGTCAATATATAAACATTTGTATTATGTTAATTTATTTTTTATTTATTTTTTGGTTAATAGTTGTTTGTAAGTATAATGATTATTTATTTATTTTATAATATCATTTTATTTTTTATCTAAGATTAACTTATAACTATTGTCTTAAAATGATAATTGACTATTATTTTTTTTTGAATGACCAACTCATTGGGAAAAGGACGTAGTTCTTTTATAAAGTTGTTTTATGTTGGCCTGTGGGTGACGGTATCTCTGTGGGGTCTTGTTAAACTAAAGCAATGATTAAGTCTTAATTAAGTAGTTATAAACATATATATCTATTTTATAAACATATACAACTATTTTTATCATATTGAGTAAGTCTATCTGAAATATTTGTTAAAGATATGATATGAAACTATCTTATGACTGTCTTGATTGGTCTATATTTTAAAAGTGATCACTGAGTGACATATAGTAGGGTTTTTTTATTTTGTCTTAATATGATATAGGAATGATTAGAAAAGATAAGTGGATTTTGGCTTATTGATATAAACTTAAGGTCAATTTTGTTATGCTGTATGGATTTTTCTACTGTTCATTAAGGTATGATGCTGATATAACTTATATAAAATTGTAATGTATAATTAAAAAATACAGATTAATAGTCATCTATGATAACCAAACTTATAGTCATGTTAGTTAGGTTTTTATAGGTATACAAAGATATATTTCAATTAGATAAAAAGTCTTCAAACACTTCAAAGACATACAAAATATGACATTTAAATTATTTTAAGAACTTAGACTTTTCTTTTTTTTTGTTTTAAAACTTTATTTATCATTTATTTATTTATTTGCCTTGGTGTTTGCCTGGAACTGGAACTACAGACAGTTGTTAGCTGCCATGTGGGTGCTGGGAATCGAACCCAGGTCCTCTGGAAGAGCAGAGGGTACTCTTAACCGCTGAGCCATCTCTCCAGCCCCCGAACTTAGACTTTTCTAGACAGTGAGCCAGGTCAGCTCCTGGCAGCACCAACATATTTCAAAAAAATGATGGGCATTAAAGAAACTTTATGTAAAATTTACTTTATGGCAACAGTTAGCCACTAGACAAGAAACTGTTCTAGTATTGACTGCTTGATAATATGCTGTATAAACTGGACATGCAAGTTCCATAAAAAAGTGACCTCTGAACTTTAGCAAAACAAGCCAAGATGGTCCTTCAGGTTCCTGCTTTGCAAAAAAACATTGCCAGGCATCCTTCTAGACACAAGGAGAAGCGACTGATAGACTGTGTCAGATTTCCTGCATCACTAAAAAATATGCCAGAGACTTTAGGCTATAAAGGCTAAAGATGGTGCCCCAACATTACAAAAAAACTTTAGATGACTGTCCAGGCAGACAGGTGTCATCTCTGTCATTTTCTAGACTTTAAAAGTTGCTTACACTTCCTGTTTATTTAGATAATATTATATCCTTCCGTAGTCTTTGATGTGGTTAAAGGTTTAATAATTATAGATATAGTTCTTTTTAGTTTAAAAAATATATTAGATATAAAACTTTAGACTCTCAATGATAAGATAGATAATAAAATATTCTCTTTAATTTTATAAATACAAATAGATCAGATATTGTGACTATAATTCCTGTGTGAGAGCTGTTCTGTTGTAATTTTACTATATAAAAATTAAAACCTTCCTTTTTAATTAGACAAAAAAGAAAAAATGTAATAAAATGTTCTCTATACACTATAAATAGAAGACTGTTTTGGCCTATATAAAACACCATAAAAATAGGTAAAAAATCAAAAGACAGACAAATAACAAAAAAATAGAATTAGTCAGTCTCCATCTGACCCCCAAAAAAGACAGATATATAAAAAATACAAATAAGCCACAGGCTAGGCCACATGATAGATAAATTAATAAAAATAGATTAAATTAAAATAAAAAACTAACTAATAATGTGCTTAAGACATAGGCCAAACAATATAAAATATATAAGTGTCTGATTCATTTCTTTTTTTTTTATTTTTTTTCTTCTTTATTTTGTATTTATC
>PVIH01006078.1:104369-115707 GCA_004025045.1 Sigmodon hispidus
GTGTTCAGCTTTCCCTCTGAATTTTTTTTTTCCATCCCTGTATATCCTTATTCAAGGTCTCTTCCCCCTCCCACCACATCTGGTCATTTTTCTTCTCTGCAACTCCCCATCCCCTCCCTTGGCAGGGAGCAGACAGTCCTATGGTCCCACTGGCCCAATAATGCTTGGATCAGTCTTCACTCCCGGCCAAATCCAGTTTAATAAAAATAGATTTAAAAAAATCCAATTAATAAAAATAGATTAAATTAAAATAAAAAACTAACTAATAATGTGCTTAAGACATAGGCCAAACAATATAAAATATATAAGTGTCTGATTCATTTCTTTAAGAGACAAAAGCCACCACAGGTCAGGGTCCAAACTCCCATGCCCAAACTGCCCAAAAAAACCTTCTACAACAAATGAGAGCAACATCAAACACGAAACCTGTACTACATGTCCAAAATATTGGTAAATGCCAAAATACAGAGATTACTCCAAAGCTATCTTATCTTGAATAATATGAATCTAGTACCCAAATGCTCTTAGCTAAGATATGAGATGGTTGTAACTACCTAGTTTTCAACCCCATCAAAGACCTGAGAAGTTAAATATATTACCTCAATAAGCAGGAAGTGCAAGCAAGCAACTTCTGAAATTTAGTAAGAGAAGACAGCAACAAGTTGACTGCCTGAACAGTCACCCAAAGTTTTTCTGCAATGTTGAAACATTCAATATTTTGGCTATAGGCCTAGAATACCTGACAGACATTTTCAGAAGCAGGATATTTTCAGCAACTGTCTTGTCCTGTCTTGGTAGAGTTCAACAGTCTCTTATCCTTTGTCCTGCTTGTCCAGATTGAATAGCGTGCTTATTGTCAGCAGTCAAGATAACAGCAATTCTTTGCCTAACAAGTCATTATCCACCAAGGAAGACAAACTTCATGTGAAGTGTCTGTGATGCCCAACATTATCTCTGGAATGAAATGGCGCTGCCAGGAGCAATCATGTCTCATGTCAGCCGAATGCTGAATAATAAAACATTTAAATGCCATATTCTCTAGGTCTATGAAGTGTTTGAAGATTGCCTATCCATCAGACATGTTATTATATATCTAGAAAACCTAATTAACATGACTATAATATGACAAACATGGGTGACTATAACCTGTAATTCTTATCAATCTAGATAACTTAAAGACTAAGGCTTATATTATTGAAAGAGATAATCTGTAAACAGATGTACAGTATAGAGACAATGTCTTTGAGTATGACAATCATACAAAACATCTTAAGCAGAGGTAGAAATTGTATAGTGCAACTGACAATATTCTTAATAGCTATCCATGTACAAAATATTTTAAACGGAGATAAAAGCATGTGCACAAAATGATAAATATAGATTTAAATTTATATCAATATGCAAATTATCTTAAACAGACAGAAAATAATTTCATGTTTGTATCAATATACAAGAATCCATACCAGTGCAAATCATCTATGGTTAATAATTGACTAAATTTGTTTATAGATAGATAGAATACCTATATCTGTCGTATCTATTTCCTCTTTTTCTTCTCTAAAAGAGATTTCTGAGTCTAACTTTATTGTTCCACCCTCAATTCTAATACAACTTATAACTACCCTAACAGAATGATAATAATTCATAACCCCAAGAAAACAAAACTTATTGGGAGAGGGGGCGTAGTTTTTCTTAGAATTGCTTTCTGCTGTCTGGAAAGCAATAGTATCTTTGTGGGGGATCTTTAAAGAACTAAAACAGTGGTTATGTCTCATAGGACTGGCTGTAATACTTGTAGCCAGTCTCAGAGTACTGAGTAGGACTATCTGAAGTTCTGGTTAGAGGTGTAATATGATGGATAGTCTTAGAAAGCCATCTTAGAATTGTCTTGAACAGTTTGTAGTCCAAAACCAATCACTGAGGAGTGGTGTACACCAACTCAAAGACATCATAACGAACCAGGTAGAACCATTGTGATGGGGCCCCATCTTCTTTCTGGACATTTCAGAATGCTGTTAGGAGAATTTGCTGTTTACTGTGCAAAACTTAAACATTATTGATATCAGACATCTAACACCCACCACCTTAACTCCAGCTCAATCCCAAGAGCTAGCACCTCTGTCTTCAGGAGCTTTAGAAGTGGTGCCTTTTCTATTTATTAACTTACCTGTTGACTTCGCATCAGGACAGACTGACAGATAACTTGCTCTTCCACCTAACTTCCTTGCTCACCTTTCTTGGCTTTCTACTTTAGTAGTAGACGAACTTTTAAGGATGTGTTTGTTTTATTTGCTTGTTTTAGTTCCCTAATGCTCTTCCTGTCCTGTTCCTTCCCCAGGGCCTGCTTCTCCAAAAGGAGCCAAAAAGGGAAGGAAAGGGAGATGAGACCCATGTCAGACAGGGAAGGCAAGGAGAGAGACATGCATACCTGGGTTCACTTTCCCCACCTATGCTGTCCCTTTGATCACTAACTTGGGGATTCTGAAGCCCACATTGTGTTGCACAAACTGGGATAAAGATTTCTGCCACATCAGGTCATTTTTCTTCTCCGCAATTCCCTATCCCCTCCCTGGGCAGGGAGTAGACAGTCCTATGGTCCCACTGACCCAATAGTGTTTGGATCAGTCTCCACTCCTGGCCAAATCCAGTTTTGTCCATCCTCCCTCAAGAGTGAGTCAGGTGTTCCTACAGTTGGAGTGGGATCCGAAGGGTCAGTACAGGATGTTTCTGATTCCAAGCTGTTCAGTGGTTGTGGTTTGGACCTTGAATAAGGATATACAGGGATGGAAAAAAATTCAGAGGGAAAGCTGAACACAAAGTAAATATATGTATAGCAATCTTATTTGCATTATCACCCTCGATAAGTCATGCTTATGATTTTTATCCTCTTTTTAGTTATTGTTAACTTTTCAGCATTTTAAATTCATTTTACTGTTTTTTTGATAAATACAAAATAAATAAAGAAGCAAAAAAAAAATAAATAAATAAAAAAAAAAAAAGATTTCTGCCTACAGCCTCCCTGGAAGGGCCAAAGCCAAATTTAAAACCCCTTTTTCCTATAAGAAAAAGCTACACTTCCTGGAGAGCAGAGGAAGGCAGAGAGAGAGAGAGCAAAGAAGAAGCAGTTGGGGAAAACTGCAGGAGGTGACACACCCCAGCAAACCCAAGAATGCGGTTTTAGTGCCTATTCAAACTGTTATTAGTTCCTGTTTTAAAAGATGATCCTTATCATTCCTTTCAGTACGTTTCCAAACCGCATAATAGGCCTGGCAGATACAGATATTCTAAAGAGGCACTTGTGTCTCACTTAATCTATCAGACTATTAAAGCAATGGACTCCAGAGAAAAGGGTATTTCCCCCAGGAATCTCACGTCTGGGGAAGAAAAAGGTCCCAGCCCTAGGTGTGGCTTATCTCCCCTGGACTACCTGAGGAGTTCCAGGACACAGAGAAATCTTGAAAAATAAAACAAACAAAAGATACACAGTCTCAGTCAAACTGTGGTCCCGCCCACCACTTTGGGCTTCTCACTTCTGTGTTCAGTTACTGTGGTGTGTATGATGCACACCAGCAGATGGTGCTGATGCATCAGCCCCTAACTGCAAAATAGCTTGACCTTCACAGCATCTGTGTATCATGCTTTCTTGATAAATTTGAATATTCTAGTACTGATCTTACTGAAATAGTACTGTAAAGACCAACAATTAAATTATGATTTTATGCATTATAAAATATGGTTAATTTTTATATAATAATTCATTTTATTCTTTAAAGTTAAAAATCACTATTTAAATGATGAAAAATAACATATGGATATAAACAGTTGAATTCAAATTAGATGTTATAAGTATATTTCTTAACATTTTAAAGAGAAAAAAATGAAGACAGAGGCTCAATGTTTATTTCTCTGTGACTATTTTAATTATTCCAAGGTTACTATTGCAATCAGAATGTCACCACACTAAAAATTATATGCATTTTTTTTCTTCTCCTTCACATTTAAAGACCATACACTCGGACCCTTTGGATTTATTTTAAAAACTGTTAATACAAATCTAACAATACAAATTGACTAACTAGCCTGCTATGGGCAGTTCTATTTCTGCCGAGTGTCCTGAGTTATTGATTGATGTAGTAGGGCCAAATCACTCTACCAAAACCAACACATTTCCTCCTGTGTTGGTTTTGGTAGGGTGATTTATCCCAGCAACAGAGAATACTAGGGCACAGAGCAAATAGGGCAAAGAATAGAAGCAGTCACATAAAATGCATTACATCTCTTCACTGGTTATTTTATAAATGTGAATATCTGCTCATACTTAGCTCACATTTTTATTTATAATTTTTAATAGATCTTGCTTCAAGTTAATATGTAAAAACACTTTGGGCATGATTATCTGCAGATAGTGTCTAAGTGTGTCACATCAGTATGTATGTCTTTGTATTGATAGATAGAAGCCTCTCCTATGGGACCTTCACAGAGGTTTGGACACCTGTGAGAGCCTGAGCTGGAGCTTTGGCCTCTGCCTTGGCTTCAACCTTGGACTTAGCGATAAAAGCAACACAGCTGAGTTTGGAGTTGGACTTCACGGCCTTGGGCCTCACAAGAACTCTAACACCTCTGCTCCTGTACTCGTTGCCTTCACAGTGTTTACCTACATCTTCTTCAGGCCTTTCTTGTGCTTCTTGGCAAAGTGCACATTCCTTAGAAGCGTGGGGCCCACCCCCTTAAAAGATTCATATTGTTGTGACTTGTGACCAGGGTTTCTTGACACCATTTCTGTGCCATTTTCAGGATTGGTTGTGTGTGGTGTGGCTCTTGAACTTGGCCATGACTTGCTGTCTGTCTCTTCAGCTCTGGGTGTGCTTTTGTTGTTGTTATTTACAAACAACAAACACATTTAGTGCTTTAACTACAATATGTTGAAGAGAGTAAGGAGAGAAGGAAGCAGCATATGGGATGAACCGAGTGGAGATGAGCTGCGCTGTGAGAATATTACTTAGGTTACTAGAGAATTGGAGAGATGTCAGTGGAGGAAGAAATGGGTCTATTCTAATGCAGAGTCTTCCTCTGGATAATTAGATAATCGATGTGATGCCAATGTGGGTAGCACTACACTAGCAAAATCTCAGATGCTCAGCACACTCTGGGTTCTTTCAGTGTTCAGTGCTGGACCCATTCCTGTGCAGGCCTTGCCAATGTCCTGCTCACTGCATAGAGTCTGTGAGAATTGCCATGCAAACTTTGGTTCTCACAGGTTCATTTTCTACAGTCTTGCAGCATTCTGCTTGTCAGTTTTTAACGTATTGCCCCATGATACTTGGTCTGCATTTCTGAAGAGTGTGATTCACAGAAGATGCCCTGCTGCCAAGCACCACAGTCTCAGAAATCTTATGAAACTCTGTCCGTTGTAC
Source organism: Sigmodon hispidus (assembly GCA_004025045.1). Lineage (NCBI taxonomy): Eukaryota > Metazoa > Chordata > Mammalia > Rodentia > Cricetidae > Sigmodon > Sigmodon hispidus. Next base: position 109,784 of record PVIH01006078.1, read on the forward strand.
CCACCAGAGTGCTGTTCCCAGCTTCTGTTTCTGTCAGAACTATTGTTCCCAAACCTCGCTGCAGCTGCTTGGAGTGTTTGTTGAATTTCAGATAGCCGGTTCCCCACAGTTACTCTCTGGAGACTTTCAAATGTACCCAAGTGTAGTTTGTCATCTTCTGACTCTGTTGACCAAATATTTTTGATATTTTGATAAGTTCTTGCTGTGTAGCTCAAGGTTCTGGGCCTTCTGCAAACTATAAAAATGTGCTCTACCATGGGCCTCAGCCTTAGCTCTACCATGAATTTTAAAACTCTATTGCCTTCATCTCCAGAATATTGAGATCTTTTTGGGGGGTGGGTGGGAAGAGTGCACCTCACTTTTATTCTTAGGGGATATTGATGCCTGGCATGCACCTTCTATGGTCTTTGCACTACTGTTTGAAGAAACTAAACAAGCCCCTGTTTCCTTATAGATGATGGTGAGAATAAGATTGGTGTGTGCATGGACAGTGCCCATCAGAGTGTTCCACACCTCCTACATTACTTTTCTTATCCCCATCAACTCTGTTCTTTGATCATACGTGCATTGTGCCCTCAGGGATATCACTGGTTCTACCAGTGAGGCACAGGGCCATTAAATCTACTTTTCTGGGCTCCCGGCCAAAGACAAAAGGCTCAGGGCAAACTTTACACATAGGTATCATCAAGATTTTCCTATACACTAAACATACAACAATATTGAATATGTGCTGATGCCAACAATCAATTGTGTAATGTGTACAGAACAGAAGTTCAAAGTTTTTTCCTTGCATTTAAAATACAACCCCCTCCCCCAAGATTAAGAAGTTTATTTTAAAGAGAGGGAAATAGAGCAAATTTGTTCAGCTCATTGTTGTGAGCCTTTTCAATTCAACTCACTTTGGGGGGGGGCAGGGTCTCACTGTAGCATCCTGACTGGTCTAAAATTTAGAGATCTGCCTGCCTCTGTTTCCCAAGTACTGGAATTAAAGGTGTTGCCTCCAGGCCCAGCGAAGGTAGATTTTTAAATTGTTCATTATGTTGACAGGATTTCACTTTACAGCCCTTAAATTACAGTTTTATTATTCAGCTTATTAATTTAATAGACATCTGCCCACTGCTCACTGTCAAAAGCAGTTTCTCTGATGAAGGTTGAGATCAGCACTAATCTCTGCCATACACAGAAGAATTTGCAGGGCATTTTGATATCGTGTCTGTTTAGCAAAGCCATGGCGAGCTCTCCCCTAGAACCTATGACCTCCCAATCATGTGCTTTTGACCAGGTTTACACTATGAGACCTGAGTTCCCTCCTAGGCGGGAGACTTTCTAATCCAATTAGAAAGTGGCTGGTGACCCTCCAAAGAGTCATGTCACTACTGTACCAACAGGCAGAGCTCGCCAGGCTGGTTGTTTTGTAAATTGTGGGGGACAGAACTGGTTGGAAGTTGATTTTCTAGAATTGTGGAAGCTAGCCAGCAAGGGAGAAATGACCGTTGACTTCATAGTCTCCAGCATTCCATGTGATGTCCCCAGTAACAGGATCTTATGGTCTAGGTTTGGTAAGCAATGAAGAGCATTAGCAATACCTTATGCTTTTTGGAGGCTTCTGAGTCCTCTGTGGCTAGCAGTTAACAAAGAGGTATTCCATACCCAGGACAGGAATTTCCATTTAATGACCTTAGGCTTCTGAGAGGAGCATTATTCACCCATGCAGGATGTTTAACCTTTCTTATTCACTTTTTAAATACAATTTTAAATTTTGTTTTATGTGTATGGCTTGCTTGCCTGCATGCACATCTGGGTACCACATGCCTGACTGGTATCCAGGGAAACCAGAAGAAGGTGTATAATCTCTTGGGAGTTACAGATAGTTGTGAGCTGCCATGTGGATGCTGGGAATTGAATTCAGGTCCTCTGAATGATCCGTCAGTGCTCTTAATCACTGAGCTATTTCTCTACTCCCTAAACTCTTTAAAATTGACTTAAAGTATAGTAATTTTCCACAGGATTGTTCCTACATCCTTAGTCTTAGCTTCTCCTCCCACCCTGCCCTCCCCCATGCCCAGCCCCCTTGTCATGGAAAGCTTTCTCACCCTAATATTCCTGCTCTACTTTTATACCTTCTCTGAAGGATTCTAGGTTTTGTTTTTTTTTTTTTTTCTCCTGCTAACAGCTCTTGCTAGTTTTCTACCCTTTACAGGCACTCCATTTTAAGCATACTAATCTAGGGATTCAAGGTTGGGATGGACCTATGAGAGAGAACATGTAGCACGTGTCTGTCTCCGGTTTTGCTATGGTGGTTCTGTAATATAAGTTGAGTTAAATATTGTGATCGCTCCAGCATTGATTTCTGCTAAGGATTGCTTTGATTAATCTGGGTCCTCTTTTCCTCCATACGAGTTTTAGGACTCCTTTCCTAATTCTGTGAGGAATACTAGCATTTTTGGATGGGATTGCACTGAATCTATACATTGTTTTTTTTTTTTTAGTAATACATGCATTTTCATGATGTTAATTCTGCCAATCCATGAGCATAGTAGGTCTTCCCACCCACTAGTGTCTTCTTTCAATTTCTTTCTCCACTATTATTTTAAAAATGTATTGCAGAGGTCTTCTTCTTCTTCCTTGGTTAGGTTTAGCCTCTGTATTTTTGAAGCTGTTGTTCAGTGGGATTTTTTTTCCCCTCTGATTTTTTCTCAATGTGTTCATTACCAATATTTAGAAAAACTATTGCCTTTTGCACACTGCTTTTGTGTGCTGTTACTTGGTTATCATTTCTAAGAATTTCTGGTGCATCCTTTAGAGTCCCTGATATCTGCAAATAGAATACATTGACTTTTTTTTTTTTTTTTTACATATTTGAGACTTTTTTTTTTTTGGCTTGGCCTCTGTTATACTCACCTTAGTTACTGCATAAGCTACCTAGTGTTAACTGTCTAAGGTTTTTACTTGTTGAATTTTTATTGATATAAATCATCTCAAAAGTCCTAGGAACAGACTTCCAACAAATGAAGTATTGGTAGACTTAACATCCATTTCTTTGAAAATACAATATTGTACTTTGACTATTTGCCAGTCTATTTGTTGAAGAGATTCTCAAAGGCTAAAGAACGGAAATGTGTTTTTTTGATGAAACTGTGCTGAAGAAAAGAAGAAATTCTAAGGAGACCTATTTGTCCTGCCTTCAGCTAACAGACATCTCAATCAACAAGCCCCAAGAAACTGGAAATCCCACAGAAGTCTCATGCTAGAAAAAGGAAAAGTCTGGGGTCTTGGTGGCACCTCAGGGGAGAACTTGTGTCTGAAAAAGAAATTTTACACTCTTCTGATGACTTACACCACAGTGCAAGACAGACCAGAGCCCATATGATGATGATGATGGGTAGAAACACATTATGACTAGGACTTCTTGGTTAGGCACAGCTTTTGTTTTCTATTTGACCCTAAATCTTATGTCACAACCCTGAAGATGGTCCAGGATGGTTACTTTTTCTCTTTATGCCTTCCCCTTCTCAATGTGGTTACAATCAATTGCTCTCTTTTCTTTCCATTAGCTTTTTCATATTTAGCCCTTGTCTTCATGTGTTATGTCTCAATGGAGAGAGAGCCTCTGAACAAGGCTACCATGTTGGTAGTCTAAGATCTGTACCTAGTTCACACTCCAGTCTTCTTTAAACTGTTGGGACCAGACAGTCTACAAGTGAGGTATAAATAGATGGTCAATGTTCATTTGTATAAAAATAAATCATACATTAGTTATCCCTTCAATATCTTAGTTTGGAATAGATTTTGGCATCTTCAACAATCCATTAAAAATGAAGTTGCCATTAGGTCATAAACCTGTTTCCCAGCTGTATCTTCTGGCACATCCAGCACATCCTTAGAGCACAAAGATACTGGGAACAGGAAAGCACGGGTATTTCATATAATTTACTGGTGCTTTAGTACCCACATGCCAATGATGCCCCTTGACCTTTTTCTGTACCGACCTCATTGCTCTCTCAGTCAGCTTTTCATGGTTAGCCCTTGTCTCTGTGTGCTGTGTCTCAGTGGAGAGAGAGCCCTTTCCTTCTTTCCACTTCCCCTTGAGGTTCTCTTTTGTGTTCTTAGTGACCACCCACTGTAGGACCCCCCTCCCCCGCCCCTGCCGCTGTTTTGATTGCATTTGTTTATGCAGGTTACTGAACCAATGCGAAAAAAGAGTTTAGTTTGATCTAAATCAAAACATAGCCTATTCTTCCTTTTGTTTACTTCTCACCATGGCAACAATGTCAGTGCTAAAAAGTGTGTGTGTGGAGAAAATTAACTCATCAGAATTTAAAGATTTTTTTTATTGTTTATAATGGTCTGTTTATTTAAATATTTAGAGACTTACTAAGAGGCAAGAACTGAGGATAGAATGTTAAATAGGGAGGAAAAAGAACCCTTAAATTTCTGGTTTCAAGTGATAAATGCCCAGGCTATAATAGCAGAACATACAGTAATGTGGCAGCTTAGTTCTTTCTACTTAAAGCCAGTGTATTTCAGTAAGTAGGGAAGAGAGACTCCCAGCCATCAGTGGCCTAAATATTTGCTCATGATGAAATAGAATAGATAAGCATGCCCAGTTGTCATGTTGTGAACATTTTTGTTCTCTGAGGGTTTATAACCAATGCTTAGAAAACATGTCAGTCTTTCAGAATCCTGGCTTTGGGAGAAGATATTCTCAGGTTGAAAACCTCATATTGCACAGAGCCTATTTTTCTTTTCTTTTCTTTCTTTCTTTCTTTTTTTTTTTTTTATGACAAAAGGCACTCTCCAAGGGCTTTATGCTGACAGAGATAGCTGCTTTGATCTCTTAAGGGGAGCTTAATAGTGTTTGCCGGCTTTTGTGATCTTCTAGCTGTAAAAACCGGAGGGTGATATGTAATTCTCAAAGTCATCGCAGATCAAAGAATGACTGTCCCAAATGTAATGAGTGGGTGATAAGATATTTTTTATTGGCTATTCTTAAATGTCAAGTTCTTTGTGTCTCAAAGATAGAAGAAATGTTCATATCTCTCTTCTGGTTTCCATTTAATTTTGAGATAAGATCTAACTGTGTAGTTAAGACTGGCCTGGAACTTGCCAGGCTGGCCTCAGACTTACAACAATCCTCCAGCATAGTTTCCCACATTGACCTGGGATTATAGATATAACCCAACAGAAAGATCTATCTTTATTTTTACTACTTAACTAAATTAATTACTTTATTTGAGACATGGTCTCATGTACCCTGTGCTGGCCTCAGACTCATTATGTAGCTAAGAATAACCTCCAGCAACCTCTTGCTTCTATCTCTTGAGTGCTAGGATTTCAGGCATGTAACAATACTCCCAGTTTTATGCAGTGCTGGGAATTGAACCCAGAGTTTTGTGCATGCTAGTCTAGGACTCTACCAACTGACATACATTCTTAGCCCTTAAGAGACAGAAAGAAGTACTGGAATAAAATGTACTGTCCTATTGTTGACCTTGATCTGTTGTTTGATGAGGAAGTGACTACAAATGGTTTACTTGCAGCTTTGTTCTTGTATTTGTTGTTTGTGTTTGTTTGAGACAGGGTCTCACTATATTCCCCATTAGCCTAGAACTCACAATGTAGACTAGATTCATAGAGATTCATCTACATCTGTCTCCTGACCACTGGGATTAAAGGCAAGCACTACCACACCAACCTCCTTATTGCTTTCATTTTTTGTGGTTTAGAAGATCAGGATTAACAAACTGTGGTGTATCTACACAATGGAGTGCTACTCAGCAGTAAGAAAAAGTGATATCCTAAAATTTGCAGGCAAATGGATGGATTTGGAGAATATCCTCCTGAGCAAGGTATCACAAACCCAGAAAGATAAGCAGGGGATGTACTCACTCATTAGTGGACTCTAAACAAACAAACAAACAAAA
>PVIH01006079.1:0-115591 GCA_004025045.1 Sigmodon hispidus
TGGGTCCTGGTCAGTTGTGGCACTTGGGTTTGTGTGTCTCCTGTCACCTCTCTGGTCAGGGTTTGATTCTGTCTTTCAGAGACCCCTGCAGTTGTTGGTTCGCTCAGTTCGAGGTTGTGGTGGGTAGCCGTGCAAATTCCCTCAGCAGGAGCTGTGGGTGTGGCCAGGGGCAGAGTTCAGCTGCCCCTGCTCCAGAGTGTGCTGGGACTCTGCAGAGAGCACCCGGTCTCTGTACATATTTCTATTAACTCTACAGCACACTAAGAAACTCACGTGGAAAGAACAGTAATTCAATTATTAAATTCTCATAGAAAATACTTCATCTCCTGTGGCAAATTATAGAATATTTGACATCCATTATCAAAGTTATGGAAACCAGTTTTATGAATCATCATTATACCTAAAAATCTTGCACAGTTGCAAAAAGAGCCTGCTTCATTTAATATTTTATTTTCTTAGAGAACAATTCACAAGTGTAGCATAAGAGTGGGTTATGCAGAGTGTGCTAATTATATGATTATTAAATGCCAAATTTTCATTGTTTTCTGTCTCTTTCCCTAGTTTCCAACAAAACACTTGGTCTTTTACATTGTTGCACATCTGAATTGTCCAAGCAGGGAAGAAACCACAGTGTCCTCTGAGGAGGGCAGGTAATGAATGCCTGTCTGACATAATGAAGCTGAGAACTAAATCCTGCTTTAAAAGCTGGCATCAGTCCCTCCGATAGGAAGTGCCCCTAGAGAATGCACATAGCTTACTTGAGGCTTGAAGGCTTCTGAAGCAGACGGAATTTGCAGGTGTTAAAGTAGGGGCTAACTCCCCCCCAAAAAATAAAAATTAAAAAAAAAAATAGTGGGGGCTAGAAGTAGGCTCCATGTTCATTCTGCAGATGGCTCTGAGTGATAGGTGTGTAATAAGAGCCAATAACCTACATAAGAATCTATAAAAAGAAAGATTGAAGCCAAGAGTCTTCTATGAAGAGGGAACTTCACCTGAGAAATTGCCTCCATCAGATTGGCCTGTAAATAAATCTTAGGGCATTTCTTGATCAGTGATTGACATGGGAGGATCCAGCCAGATGGACCCTCTGTTCTTGTGGCTTAAAGGGAAATAGAATAATTCAGAATTAAGCAAATTGCCACAATATAATTGTTCCAATTTTGAGGGTGATAAGTAAATTGTAATTGAGCCTACATTGAACACTTAGGAAAGATTCTATAGGAGCAAATTATTCACAGAGCACAACCCTTTAAGAATGCACTCTAGGACTCCATTGCTAGGCCTCAGTCTTGGGGCCTGTCCTATTGCATTTATTTTTGCAAGAGCTTTTCTTTTGTCAGCTTTGAACAACAAAATTATCTGATTTAGAAGATTCAGTGAAAGGCTACCTAGAAAAATTTTTTGATAAATCCAGAGACTGAACACATAAAGAATAATTTGTTCTGTGTTTAGTAACCACAGAAACATGCCCTTATAAAATTCTTTTTTTTTTTTTGTAAAGCAATCATTTATTAGGGATATGGATCCATTGATCTAAAAATTAAGGGAAAAGGGAATGTTTATTTCTACTCAGTCTTTCATCAAACTCACAGCAAACATCCTCTTTCTGCTTTACCAGATCCCAAAAGCTCAGACTTATACACTCCAACCACATACTGCTTATGGCCAAAAAACAAGGTTGGGATCCAGAATCACACTTTAATAATTAATCAATGAAACAAGAAAAGGTTCTCAGAGAAAATACATGACTTCCCCAGTTTCTGAGGTTAGTGTCTTCCAACTGAATTGCAACTAAAGCACATTTATAATGGACTTCTTTTTCTGACAAAAACATCCTCATTCAAAATAGGCTGTCTTTGGATGATTCCTTATTCACAAGTCCTCTAGGTTTACTTGACCTTTGAAATGCAGTCATTCTCGTGAGAAGCCAGCTCCTTGCTATTGCACATTGGTCAGTTTTAAAGCCAATCCAGGCAAGGGAGTTCAGAAAAAAAAATTCATCCAATTATTTACAAATATTGCAAATTAGCTTCTACTTGAACAACAAAATGGAAGACCTTGTACATTCTGACACTGGTTCTGAGTTTCAACATTATGCTGATAGTATCCACTGCAGGCAGAGGCTGTCACACTCCACACACTTAGAAGCACAGGGCAGAAAACACCGAGAATTTCAGTCCTCTGACTTCTAATATAGACAAATGCTGAGAATGAGGTGCAATGCTTGATCTGTTGCATTCTTCTTAGTTTTGTGTTTCAAACACAAAGGTGTTTGTTGCTGCCTCAAGCAGATATACGGGAATCTTCTTTTAGCTTACTTTTTTTTTCTCTAAGGTCACATAAAAAGTGTGAGACATTTTCATAAATCACAAAGGTGATACAGCAGGCTGGAGTCACTCTAATCAAATTGGGAGCAATGCCTTTGTAAAATCCACCTATGCCTTCTTTCTTCCACATCTTTATGATTACATCCATTACACCACTGTAAGACACATGCTGGTCCTGAAGCCGGGCTCGTACAACTTGATATGGGTATGTTGCTGCTACAGCAAATATTTTGGATAGTGCTGCAACAGAAATATATTCTGCTGTGCTCAGCTGGGCGTCTGGTGATCTATTAATGTGTTTGTTGTACTTCAACTTTAGCAGCTCATACGCCATAAACTGAAGGGCACCATATGAGGTTCCAAACAGCCCAGGGACAAAACCCTTGTACAATCCATGCACACCTTCATTCTTATATATTTTCACAAGTGCATCAAACATTCCTTTATATTGTCTCTGTGAGGGGTTAACAACACCATTGTACTGTAACATAAGTCGAGTTTTCGTCACTCACAGCGGGTTTGTAATGCAGAGAATCATGGCTCCAGCTTCAGCAGCAGAGACCAGGTATTCTGTTGACTTTAATCGTTCAGCTCTTCCCTCTGTCTTATATGATTTGATGGCATTGTAAAAGAAAAAGTAGGGTCCTCAGGATAAACCTGCACCCCAGACATTTGGGGTTACTCCTTGATAAAGTCCTTGGAGTCTATCAACTTTCCAAATGGTGGTCAGGCAATGCAAAATTCCTTTATATTTTGGCCTTACTTCCAATCCATTGCCTACAGCAAAGCAGATCTTCACCAGGTCCAGTGGGTGCAGTGTCAGGTTGGATATGACCCCGCTGCTCACGTCAGCCACCAGGTTCTCATACCGACATGGCAGAACACGGTGCTCCAAGCGGCCGACTGGCCGTGGCCCGTCATGGGCTCGGGGCTCGTTGGCACTACAGCGCCTAGCGATGCCGATTTCGGGCGAGAGGTAGTGGCTGCCACCGTGGCGACCGTAGAGGAGGACCAGGGCCAAGAACGCAGGACCATGAAATTCTTATAGTGGGCTCTTTTGAAAGACTTCAGAATTTTCAAAAGCATAGATGATATTCTAAAAAATTTTCTCAAAAATTAGCTAGTTATCATTGGCTAATCATGTTTAAAAAATCAATGTTTTAATATAAGAGAACACTTTATTAGGCAAAAGATTCTGAACATTTTCTCCTTGCCATTTCCCTATGAGTAAAATGGATCATTTGGTTAGTTTAATTGTTTAATGACAAATCAAATGAAGATACATTGGAGATACTTTGTTGATGAAGTGACTTTGTAGAGGAAGCATAGACTCAGGGCAAGTTTGGCTAAGGAAAAATGCACCATTCCGTGAGAAGCTTCCAAGAGTGGAGCCCAGCGTGCTGGAGAAGCTTAGAGAAAGACACGAGGCTCAACTACTGTGCATGTGGGTCTCTGGCATAGGGCCACTCAAGTCACTTATGAACACTAATTCACAGATAGGTGTCAGTTTGAAACACATTGGAACAGTCAGAGAATAAGATAAAGTTTAAACCCACCACCAAATTACTGTCATCCATGTAACCCCTCTGTTTGGAACAGTCTTGCATAGCTCAGAATGGACTAGAATTTATTGTGCAAGGTCAATCCAGGCTGACCTTACCCTTCCAGATACTTCTGCCTTTATCTCCATAGGGTTGGGAAGGCATCACACCCAAGGTCTAGTTTCATTTTCAGCTCTCAGTGAGTTATATAACTTATTTCTAGTTTACAAGAACAATTGTCTTTCACAGAGACTACCAGGCATTCCAACCAACGGGGACTTTCCTCAGGCAGCATTCACTCTGCTCAGCGCTGCTGTCTTGGACCACTGACTTCTCCTGCTCTCCAGTCCATGCTGTGGGAATTAATTAAAGTCAAGGATTACATGAACCGTTAAGATACCTGAAAACAAGAAAGCTCTTCTTCATGCTTTCTGTGATTTTTCTCCCCTGCTCTTGATGGAGAGAGCAGAGCAAACATTGAAGACAGAGCCTAGCTCTAACATGCTTGTTACAATGTAAACCAAGAGATTTTCTGTTTGTGGAATATTTTTTTCCAAAGGTGCTTAAAATATCAGCAAAACCTAATTAGTGCTTTTGTTTAATTTTAACCTTTCTTGATCTTTACTGAGCTATTTTAAGTAATTCCTCAAAGATGCCTACTCCACCAGATAAAATGTGAATGTTTCTCAACCCTGGTAAGTCAGCTCAGCGGTACCACCCTTGTCTTGATGCTGTTTTTGAATGTGGTACTGCTCCTACACTATAGGGATAGCCTGGCAGCTTCCACTTTGACAAGGGGAGCACCAGAAAGGCTCCTCCCAATGAGGAGAAAACATAGTGCAGCAGCTTCGTGGAGCTGAGCTGTCAGACTTGGACCACTGGTGTTCTGCCAAGAGTGCACCATTGGTCCCACAAGCAGGAAAGCAGCCTGACCACTCCCTAGCCAGGTTTCTGACACATATAGCATCAGGAAAAAGAAACCACTGCTCTTTGTGTGACTAAGTCTGGAAATGGCTTGTTAAACTGGAAGGGATAGCTGAGGTGCTATCATTAAAAGCCTAGAAGACCCGCCATGGACAGATGACTAAGACCAGTCCAGTGACTTGTTTTGTGCACTCATAATCCAGCACTCTCATGGTATTTCCATAAGTAGTAAGTAGCCTGTGTGTGGACAGAGGAAAATGATCTCCACAACATCATCTGAAATATGCTTTTTTACATGCATACACAGTACATTTGAAATTCTGAAAAAGGAGAATCCTACCTCCCAAGTGCCTCTTTGTATATAAAATTTTATTTGCCAAACAAAAAAATTTATCTTACCTTTATTTCTATACATAATGCCCCCTCTGAAAATTAAAATACTATTTTTAATATTCCCAAGATATTTATTCATGATTATCAATTATGCTATTGTTTGTAATATTTTATAGTTAATTTTAACAGTGATGTTTTCTGATTATCTTAGCCATTGGAAATTTGGTGAAATATAAGGTGGATAAGACCATGACTTTTGGTCACAAAGGCAACTTTGCACTGTAAGCATCAGTGTGCAGGTTGTATCAGAATCTTAAATACCTAAATTTCTGTTGACTGTGTCTACTTTGTGTGGCTCAGATTCAATGGCTTTTGGTCTACAGAGAAGACATGAGTTCAGAGACCTTTTTCTTTTTTTCTTAAGACAGAATTTTGCTATGCAACCCTGGCTGGCAATGCAGACAAGAGTGAACTCGGGCTCACAGAAATCCACCAGCCTCTGCCTTCTGAGAACTTGGACACCAAAGCCGAGAACCCTAACCCTAACCCTAAAAACACTACAAAATGTACAGTGTTTCAGGTCAGAAGATGAATTCTGATGTCAGTTCTTCTCTATTTGGGAATATCTCTGGGATTAAATATAAGTTTAATTAAAATTTTGAGAGATTGTACAGGCATTGCCAAGATAAACCTAAATTATGTGAGAAAATGCAAATATATCAAAGTGGCATCAAAGTGGCAAAACTCTTTTAAAAGAAGATCATAGAGTCAGTTTTGATCAGTATCAAATTTAAAATAATTCTATAGCTAGAATAGTCAAAAGACTCTGATTTGGGCTTAAATAGAGACAAATAGATCAACATAACAAGGCAGTATTCGAAAGTGAACTCATTTGTTATGTTGATTTTTGACAAAGATTATAAGAACATTCCAGTGGAGCAATGCTATTCTTCATAGCAATAGTACTGCAAATTTTGATGTTGCTGTTTAAGTTTAATTGTAAAAAATTCTTTAAAGGAAATCATAGATCTAAATGCAAAGCCTGAAACTAAAATTGCAAGAAGAGAGCATAATATATATATTTTTGGTGACATCAAATTAGGCCAAAATTTCTTAGCACTGACATGGGTTTAAAAACTATTAAAGATCACATTGGAAAACTTTCTTTGATAGACAAGAAAATGAAAATAGAGAGATTTTTCAAACTGAAAGAAAACACATTGTAAATTATATTTGGTGAAAGTCTTATATGCTGAATAGATAATCTTTGAAACTCAGGGAAAATAATAAAATAATAAAACTGACACTCCAATACTTCACTAAGGTACATATATAGATGAATACTTTCCTGGAAACACAGCCACTAGTCATTAAACTACAATGAAACTGTCTAAATTGTAAAAGACTAACGCAAGTGTTAACAAGGCTGGAGAACAACTGGAAGTCATGTACTGCTTTAGGGATAAGAAACAGCAAAAGTATTCTGTAAAACAATCCCACAATTTCTCAAGAAATTAAGCATACTCTTTCCATTTTCATCCAGCTATTCTGTTTCTATTTGTCCAAAGTAATGAAAGCTTACATTCACAGAAGATACATAGCAATTTTCTACGTAATAGCCCAAATCGCAGGAGCAAGTACATTGTCCATCAAGGTAGGTGGCTCATCAGTTTGTGGCATATCTCTCAAGGTGGAAAGTTACTCTATATTGATGCACACAGCATCATAGATAGAACTGGAAAGGTTTTTACAGTGTGAAAGAAATCTGATTAAAAATGGAGCGAGCATGCCATATTCTGTGGTTTTAAGGTAAGAATGGAGTGTTGTTTTTAGTGTTAAGAGACTGTACTGATTACAAAAGAGGCACAAGAAACTTTTTTGGGTGAGGAGATGGCTTATTATTTTGATATGGTGGTGACTTCACAGGTAGCAGGGCACACTTTTAAGTACCTACATGTTTTTGTACATATAAATAAATGCATTAAAATATACAATAAAAATAGGCCCAACACGGCAGGAAATTAGGAAGCAAGTATGGGTTGAGCACTAAAGTTCTTATGTTTTATTTCTTCAGCAGCACGTACAAAATAAAATTCTGGTCAGCTTAAAAAACATCTAGACCTCCTTCATCAAATCAATTTCAGGCAGCAATAAAAAAATTTGAGGGAAAGTTTTAGTCATAAAGTGCACTTTAATTTGTGATAGGGGAAACAGAAAGAGAGCCAGAATGTCTGGGTTTTAGGGGTGATGAGGGGAAGGTGGGGTGACCAGGGAAAGAAAACCAGACTAAACTGTCTTGAGGCAGGAAGGAACAGTAAGCAGCCACATCTTGTCTCCTGCAACGACACGAATTCTTTAGACACGTAGCTCCAAGTGGGTTAAAATGCCACAAGGGAGATCCATTGTAAGACCCTGATTCTCCAGATGGGTCCAGGAGACTGGTACTGTCCTGTTAGCACCAGCCACCCTCCTAACCCAGAGTAGGCAGCCTGCTCTCCGTCGTCCCCTAGTGGCCATTATCAGAGAACCCGCAGTGACGCCTGGGGTCAGGTGTGCGCAGTAAAGTGGGGGTGCCATGCAAGCTGCTGCGGTATCTGCGCCCTGCCCATCCCTAGTTGTGTCGCCTAGCATATACTTGCCAAACGCCCGGATCATCTCACCTGGTTTACACTGCCCTGCTTTCCGGTCTTGAGGACCAGACCTGGGGAAAAAGAACTAGATTATATATAAGGTTACAATGCCCCTCCTCCCACTCCCGGGCCTCAGGGCCGAAATTTCACCCTTTGGAAAGGAGGGACGCAGCAAGGCGCTGACCTCCCCTTAATAGGACCCTCGCCTAAAGGGATCCAACACTCAAATTACAGGGGAGTGAAGTACATACACTGCTGTCAAGTACAGACGCAGTAAAGTCTTCTTTATAACGCAAAGATTGTCCCAACAGCGTCTACTCTGCCCCGGCTTGCCCTATATATCGGCACGCTCCTCTGCACCCGATGTCAAAGGCTGGAAGCCATTCCTGGTCCCTCCACCCCATTAGTCCAGGAGCCCGAAGTAGGGAAGCCAACAGCGGGGTGCGGGCGCCTGCACCGCGGTCACTGGAGGCTGTTCAGTGGGGTGGCCTCTAGCCCACATCTCTGGCTTCCACATTAGAGGAAATGGAGTGACTGGCAGGAGTGGAGGCAGCCACGGCCTGAGAGGGTACGGGTGTGCGGAGGTTACACCATAGGCGCCGGGGACTCTCCCACTAGACAGTGGGGTGTCCCTCTGTTCTCAATGCCTAGATCCTGATCCAAGGGGGCCGGGGTGTCGGATCAGATCCAATGCCCGCCCGGCGACTGCCCCGAGGCTATTAGCCCGGAGCGACACTTTCGAGACCGTAAGGGCTTTGCCTGGACTGGCTCGGTCCCCGGATTCGCAACCAGGTCCGCCTCCTCCCTCCCCTTCCCGCGCCGCCTCCGCCTCCTTCCTCCGCCTCCACCCTCATCCCTTCCCGTCGGTGCGGAGCTCGGCTCTGTATAGCGCTCAGCTGGCCGCAGCTTGGATGTGGGCTCGGGACAAGTGCTCGCCGCCTCCTCTCGAGATGGACAGCCGCTACACCAGCGCCGCGGGCATTGGGGACTTGAACCAGCTGAGTGGAGCTATCCCTGCCACACGCGTGGAGGTGTCAGTGTCCTGCAGGTGAGGACGCGGCTCATTTCCCTTCCTTTCACCCGGTGCTTAGTGGCATTTGGCTAGTGCTCCCAGTACCACGAGGCTTGGTGCGGGTGAGAAGTTGCTTGATGAGTAGGGACACCCCAGTTGTGAGACTGGCGCCACCCCTGCCACCCCCTTCTAAGTGACACAGAGTTTGGGGACTAGAGTGGTGGGCTTTGGGACTGTGTCTTTTTTGTTTTCTTTCTGGGAAATGCAGTGAAAGTTGGCAGAGATGTGACTCAGCTACGGGAACCCCAGCCGCCGCCCACTTTACAACCTTAAAAAAAAAAAAAAACAAAAAACACCGAAATCAGGGCCAGAGGTTCAATGATGACGGGAACCGAAGGGTCAGTACTGCCAAAAGCGCGCGTGACTGCTGCGCACATTGGCCTGGGACTCCCGCCACCCGATGGGATCAACTCCAGTTCGGCTGCTTCCTTTTCTCCACTCACTTCCTGGAACCAGCCAACTTCCGCACCCTTCCGGGACGTTTGCCCTAAGCCTGTAACGGTTCCAGATTCAGTCTTCCTGGCAGAGACTTACCTAAGAAATGAGAAGTCACGAGTGATTTTCTGCCCGCCAGTAGATAAATAAGTGAATGCTTGCAGCAACTCTCAACTCAAGACTGCCAATTTCAGACTCTTTCCCGATGCTCAGTGGGCCAGATCCTCTGTAAGTCAAGCAGAGGAGCTGTGCTGTCCTAGTTTTGGAGAATTAGGTGGTCGGCTATATTAAGGATTCTAGAGTTATTGCATATGTCCAGGTGCCCACACCTACTTGGAATCCTTCCACCTTTCTGGGACGAAAACCCCACACATACGCCTCCCTTTCTCATGGTTTTAATGCCCACCAATGTTCTCAACCTTTCTGTAGGAAAGCTTGTCCTAAATGACTCTAATAAGCATGGGTGATTTTTATTGTAAACAAACCCTGAAGTTTAAATACCTTCAGCCTCTAGAGCAGTGGTTCTCAACCTTCCTAATGCTCCGAGACCCTTTAATACAGTCCCCTCATGTTGTGGTGACCCCTCCCACTATAAACTTATTTTCTCGCTGCTACTTCATAACTATAATTTTGCTACTGTTATGAATCATGATCTAAATATGTGTTTTCCGATGGCCTTAAGTGACCCCTGCGAAAGGGTCTGTCGATCTCCCAAATGGGTTTGCAACCCCCAGATTGAGAACTACTCCCTCAAAACTCAAGTATTTTATAAATTCAGGGTTCAGCACTCCCACCCCACCCAGCCCCCATAGCCATGTTCTTTGGGTAAGGCATAGCCCAGGACTACATAAGATTTGATTAGTCTTGAGGCTGACTGACTTCGGACTGTGAAAGTGATAATGGTGTTTGTGACAGTTGTCACAAGCCCTTAGATTATTTGGGTCACCGCCTTTGGTGCTCCACTAGTCTCCTGTCAGTTGACAGCTGCCTGGCAGACTCTTAGGGCAATTCCTGGGTGTTTTTGTTTTCTGGCTTTGGGATGTAGAAGGTTACTGCCCCCTAATACAGTCACACAGTGGGTGGTCAGGAATTCCAGCATTTTTTAGGGTTCCATCACCTGTTCACCCTCCTGCAGGGTGGGAGGGCACTAAACAGACTGGGACACCACCACTGCACACTAATTGTGAAGGCTCTGTAGTTTCTCAGGGTGGTGTGGAATAGTACTGGTCTCATGTACTAACCACCTCATGTACTAAAAGTGTCAACATTTCTAGTTAGGCTGTTCAAGCCTAGTCTTATTATTTTGAATTCTTCAGAATCAGCCATTTGTTTACTTCTTGCTAAACTTGACTTAGAAACTACTTTTGGGCAAGTATACTTGGCAAATTGGTAGTTTAAGGCAGGCTAAATTTATTTATTTATCTATCTATCTATTTATTCCTGGTGTTGTTGAGAACTGTGTCTTGCCACCTTAGGAGGTGATCTGGTTTGAACTTCAATATCAGAGTCCTGATTGCAAATTCTGGCCCTGTGACTTCCTTTTATTACTTAAGAATTGGTTCTTATTTAGCTTGTCTAAGCTTGTTCATATCTGATAATGAAGTTAATTGTGGCATTTTCTTTAGAATGTCATGAGGGTTTTATGAAAGGATGTAGGGAATGGAATGAACTGTTAGCTTTGAAAAAAAAAACCAAAAACATGAGCTTTTATTATGATACAGTCCTAGTTGGTTGTTACTATTGCTATACTAAAACACCATGACCAGAAACAACTTGGGGTTGAAAATGACGTAAGTCAGGACAGGAAATAAAGCAAGGCAGGAACCTGGAGGTAGGAGCTGATGCAGAAGACATGGACAGGTGCTGTTTATTGGCTTGCTCCTCCTGGCTTGCTCAGCCTGTTTTCTTATACAGCCCAAAATGGGCTGGGCCTTCCCCATGATTCACTAATTAAGAAAATGTCCTACAGACCTGCCTACAGCTTGATTTTATGGAGGCATTTTCTCAATTGAGGCTTCCTTCTCTTAGAACTCTAACTTGTGTCCAGTTGACATGAGACAAGCTAGTGTTGCATGAATTCTAGTTGTATTAAAAGAAACTCCAAGACAGATATGGGGGAAAGGCTGAAATATCAAAGAGAGAAACACCACAGTCAAATCTCACCCAGCTACCTTCCAGCCTCCTCAGCCTGGCTCCTGGTCGCCTCTTATCCTATGCTTGCTTTAAATACCTTCTTCAACCAGCTGTATTCCATCCAGATTAAGATTAAAGGTGTAGGCTATTAATATTTGGCAGTTTGCCTTGAACTCACAGAAACACAGAAAGATCTCTGTCTCTGGAGTTACAGGATTAAAGGCAAGGCATCACCACTTTTTACCTTGGAGCCTGGAACTCCCTCTATAAACCAAGTTGGCTTCAAACTCAGATCTGATGGGATTAAAGGCATAGGTCACCAATAGGATTAAAGGTGTGTACATCACTGCCTGGCTGTTTGTACAAACTCACAGAGATCCCCTGGATCCTTGTGTTGAGATTAAAGCTGTGAGTTGCCACTGCTCTGTTATGCCTTGAACTCACTGAGATCCGGAATGATCTCTGCCTCCCAAGTTATGGGACTAATGGTGCACACTACTTCTGCTTGGCTTAACTGTGGGTAGAACTCTTCTCTGATATTCCAGACAGGTCTTATTAAATATGTAACATATCGCCACTCTCATCACAAGCCAGCACATGCAGAAAATGACAAAGTTCTGCTAATAGGGTTCTGTTGCTACTCTTTATATGAAATTTAGTAAGGCAGGTAATGAAAATAGGACTAGCTGTTCCCAGAGTACAGCTTTCACAGGATGCTTGTAGGGATTCCCCTCAGCTTTGCTGTAAGTAGCAGGGTAAGGACTTTCCATATGGCATTGTCTGAGAGAGCTCTGATCTCTGTCACTTCAAAAGCCACTTACAGTGAACCCCCTTCTGATAATCTTCTGTGCCCCATAATCAAACCATCACACATTACTTTGGAAAGGAAAGACAGGTAACAATTGAAGCCTGAAGCTAAGTATAACTCTTTTTACTGATAAAGTATGTGCGTGTCTTTTATATACCCATGAATTAAATTGAGCTCCCTGAGTGAGTAGTGTGAATAAGCTGTCGCCTCAGAAAACATGAAACATTGCCCCAGCCAGCAGGGTCTTCAACGTGGACCTGAAACTGGGGGTGAGACAAATAAAGAAACAGGAACACGGAGGAATTTTCATTCAAGCCTTGGCACACTTTATTTTTCAGCTATCCTTTAAATAGAATCTCAGAGTGTGAAGAATACATGTAGCAGGGAGGAATGGGAGGATTATTCAAAAAGGTGGCAAGCTTGAGGGGAGGAGTAACAAACAGGGTAAAATTGATATAGAAATCTATCTTTTCTCAGTTGAGTGCCTGGAGAATGTCACCTGCTGGTCTGAGAGGATCAAAGCAAGCCACCTGGATTCATGGTCTAGCTTAAAACAATAGGGCTAACTGTAGAAACTAATTTATAAACTGAAAAATGGCTAAGCTAGGCTTTGGCTCCCGACATTTCCTTCTTTACAATTATTATATGAGGCTAATCAATCAGTTGTCATATGAGTGGGCATTAACCAAGAGGGGGGAAACAGAGGCCTGATCCTCCAGGCATTTTCCAGCTCAGCAGAAGGAACCTTCTACGGCTTGGTGAAAGAAACTTCCTTTCCACATGGCAGGTGTCTTTTTTTAGGAGGAAAGGGTCTAGGTTATTAATATTAACACCTTTGGACAGGAACCTCTGTGCGATCAGGCTTATTCCTCAGGAGATTCAGACGAAGAACACATGGTCCTCTCTTTTCAGGGCTTCGCCTGCACCCTCATTGGTACCCAAGCTTGCTTGCAAGCAAGCCTGCATAGCTCTGAATACTATGCAGTTCCTGTAGGAATCTCATCACCTGTTATCATCACCCTTGATCTGTGAGATAACAGACTTGAATGGGTATGGAGGCCAGGGAGTTGGTAGTGAGCCTGTTAAATGCCCATGGTCCAAAAGCCAATAAAGCAAAAATTCTATAAAGTGGCCTAAAAGGGAAAGCTAAAGGGTAGTAACCTAAGGGGAGATGGAAAACCAGCTTTTAAACCATCCTTCCTCCTGCTGTCTTTGCTTTTTCCAGTGCTCTAATCCTCTACTAGCCATACTATCTCTAATGCAAAGTGTCTAGAGGGTAGGTTAGCACATTCATTACACAGTAAGGAAAGCATGCATCTAAAAGAATAAGTTCTGTCTGCTAAAGAACAGAGCCACACTCTGGGAAAGAAAAGCTTTTCTTTCTGGGAAAGAAAAGCAACCAGCTTCAAGGTCTGAGCAAAATTTGCATTAAAAGACAGGAGCTGTTGATTTGGTTTCTGCTGAGGGGTGGGGCAGTTGCTCCTTGGCTTTCCACTTTGAGCTGTTAGCTTCAGTAAGCAAGAGGTTCTTGACTCTGTCCCAGGAGACTGCAGTCTAGGAATGTTCGAGGTGCGGGTCATCTGCATCCTGTGGAAGTCTGCATCCTGTGTAAAAAACACAAACAGACCCTCTCCCCAACATCAGAACTGGGTCTGGTCTAAATTAAGTGCTATCTGCCAGATTATTTCATTGGACCTGAGGTAAAGCCGTGTTGCTAAGCCTCCAGTATCTATTAGCTGCAGTACATGACTGAGAATCCAGTTAAAACCTTTAAAATATAAAAAATGAAGGATAAATGGTCTTTGGGCATGGCAGCATACTCTCCCTTCTTAGTTTTAAAAGACAAACTTTAAGAGTACAAACTTTAAGAGAGTTGCTTCCACAATTGTCAGACCCATAAAAATTTTAAGAAATCTCAATCTTCAGCACAAAATTTGTCAAAACTTAATCTGTTTTAATTCTTTTGGACACTCTATAAGCAATGGCTTTTTAACATCCTTAGCGTTTTCCCCAGAATGTGCAGAGGCAAAATTAAGATGAAAACAAGTATCAACAGAAACATGGACATAGACCATCCTTCCAAAGGAGGGAATATGAGTAACATCTATCTGTCAAATATGATTAGGAGCAAAATGCCCTGAGGATTCATTCCAAAATAGTTTACTGATAGAAATTCTGTACACAAAGGACACTGTTTTGACTATTTGAATGGCTTGGCCCTTTGTGATCTTGAAATGAAATTTCAAAGATCCAACATTAAGATGATATCTCTGATGGACTTAAAATACATTATCAAATGCATTAAACATAACATATGTTGATTCAGTAAGCTGATCAGCGTGGACATTGCCTTCACTAGGAAGGTCAGAATGAGCCCGCAAATATCCTACATAGAGTAGGTGAGCTCTGTCCCACAAAAGCCTATATTTTTAATAAAAGCTGACACACTTTACTCACAGGCGCAATATATAGCTAGCTGTTTCTAAAGGGCCAAGGATTCGTGCCACATATTGACTATCAGTGAACAGATTAAATAGTTCAGGAGAATATATATTTAAGGCCAGCTCTACAGCTAAAAGCTATGCCACTTGAGCAGACTTAGCTGTTGTTATTTGCACCTCTGTATGCCGTGGAGAGATCACCATTGCACAGTGTTTTCCAGCATTCTTTAAAGGTCATAATGAAATAACTCTGGGAAAACACACTGAATGAGTCTTTAAAAAGTCAATCAATTTAGAGGAAGGATAGTGATTATTAAAACCACACATTTTTGAGCACAAAAAAAGTCCATTCTGAACTAGTGACGTGTACCCACAAGTGTCGTGAACATACAGAGTCCATGCTGCTCAGAAACCTGCTTATGTGGCCTGTAGCCTAGCCTTTATTCTTATGCTAAAAACCCTGGCTGCCCAGGCCTCTAGAGCCTAAAGTGGGTTAAACAGGTTAAACTGAAGGCTCCTGCTGCAGGTGAGCCTTGAAGCCCAGGGCGAGGTAATAAGGAGGCCAAAGTAGAGAAGGTTTCATTAGCATAAGGTGTAAAAACTTTATACTGTATGATACCAAATGTTTGTAAGTTAAGCTTAAATCTTTATTGAATTACATTTAATACAGCCAGGCAATAAGACAGAACAACTTAGCAGGGCAGTATTTATAAAAGAGATTGCAAATAAGGAATTAAACCACATTCATGGTACAGTAGCAAAATTCTAAAGAAAAGGTAAAAGAGACATGGTATAAGATGCCTGCTGTCTTGGCTATACCAGGAATTAAAGGCCAGAATAGAGCCTTTTTTAGAAAACATTGGCAGTTTCTCAAGTATATAAGAAACAAACTGTACATATTTCTTGATAATCAATTTTGAAAGCACTTGTTTTTACCATTGATTACTATAAAATCTGACCGTGCTTTATGTGTAAACATCTTAAATACAGTAGATGTTTGCTGCTTGATGGACAGGTTGGAGAAATGAACCTACATGTCTGTGGATTTAGTTACTTTTATAATCTTAAAATGTTGATATAAATAGTAAAAACATGAAAACAAACCAATTTTGCCAGTATAATTTAATGAAAGAATATTGTTTTCATTCAGTTAATATAACATTCTATAATTTTTTTTTTTATGTGAAGGGACAAGAAACAGATAAGTTTGGTTACATTGTCTCTAAGAACAACACAATTAGTTTTAGAAGTGGACACTATTTCTGCATACTGACAGATAATTTGCTTCTTTAATTAGGGATGAATGTTGAGCAAAAATAGACAATTAATAGAACTGGGCCTGGGCTGAAAGATCCTTTGGTAAAATGTTGAATGCAGTGGTGTGCCTATTGGGAAAGCTGACCAGAGAGGTCCTTGGGCCTCCTGGCCAGACAGTCTACTAACTATGGAAGCTTCTGGCTCAGTGAGAATCTCCATCTAAGAATACAAGGTAGAAAATGACCCAGGAATATTTTTGATGTGGACCTGTGGCTTCTACACACACACACACACACATACACACACACACCCTAACAAACTTGTATGCGTGATAGCCTATATAATGTGTCTAAATAAAAAAGAAACCAGAACATGTCTTAATCTTTGCTTAAAGATGAATTTTGTATTGAAAAATATTTCTACTAATTAACTTGGTGCACTATTGCATAAATTCTATTTTGTATTATAATAAAAAATCTGGAACCAGATATTGGGGGAAAGCTGCAAGATCAGAGAGACAGAGAAACAAGCCACAGCCCAATACCACTTCTCACCCAGTCAACTCCTCAGACTTGTCTTCCTGAATCTTCAGACTGAATGTTCTTAGTCTTCAGCCAGTAGTAGGCAAGGGGAAGAACTCCTGCCTCCTTCAGCTGTATCTTTCTTTCCCCACCCAGCTATCTCACTTCCTGCTTTAACTTTTCTAGTGCTGGGTTTAAAGTTGTCTATCACCACTGCCTGTTTCTGTCTGGCCTTGAACTCTCTGCCTCTGAGTGCTTGGATTAAAGGTATGGGTCACCTCTCCCTGGCCTCCAGGGCTAAATCTCTGTAGGTAGCTCTGTCCTCTGATTTTCAGGCATTTTATTAAATATATATCACCATAGTAAACCAATAAAGTGTTTCAAAGGAATTTGGCCAGTCTCTTGAGGGAGCAATTGGTAAACTCACTTTCTTGCAGACTTTATTCAATCACCTTTTTTTTCCAATCAATTCTTAATATTTGTTCAATTATTTTTTATCTTGTGCCATAAAATGCAAATAAAAATGTTTGAAAAGTCAAAAGTCATAACAACATAGAACCTCAAGAATAGATCAATGGAGGGAAACAGTTTCTACAGATGAAAAAAAGAGTAGGGCAGTGCTGACTGATCTTTATGTAGGCTATTTATGATATTTACGTATGACATATATGTTAAAATGAGACTTACTTGTGAAGTCACTGTCCATACATTATGCCATTTCTTGCATTTGACTGCTTATGACGCATTATTGTTTAAGAAGTACCTGACATGCTCTGACACAGCAGAAGTGACAGAACACTCCATTGATTATATTTAGCCCAAACTCTTGTCATGCTTGAATGTATGAGGTCTTTTCAAAGGCACAGACCTCATTAATGGTTGTGACTATGAAGTTAGGAAAAACCAAAACTTAATATCACTTTTTTTATTTATAATTTTTGTTTATTCAACTGAACTTGAATACTAAGATTTATAGTTTTCTTTTTTAATTATTATGAATAAAGTCATATTTTTTATTCATATATCCCTTGCTCAAACTCCCTTCCCCCTGCTGCCCCTCTCCCAGTCACTTACTCTTCTCCCCAACACTTTATCTCCTCCCCAGCAAGGGCAGGAGGTCCCAAAGTCCCAAGGTGGCTTAGTGCAGCATCCACTCCAGGCAGATCAGCTTTCCTCACTCCAACATCAAAACTGGGTCAGGTGTTCCTTTGGAGTGAATGGACTCCAAGGTGCTGGCCAAGGTGTTTCAGATCCCAAGCTGTTTAGTGGTTGTGGTTTTGGTTTGCAGCTTGGACATGCTTTGCTTTTTGTTTAAAGTCCATTAATGAGTGAATATATCCCCTGCTTATCTTTCTGGGTTTGTGAGACCTCACTCAGAAGGATATTCTCCAAATCCATCCATTTGCCTGCAAATTTTAGAATATCGTTTTTTTCTTACTGCTGAGTAGTACTCCATTGTGTAGATGTGCCATAGATTGTTAATCCATTCTTCAGCTGAGGGGCATCTAGGTTGTTTCCAGGTTCTTGCTATTATGAATAAAGCTGCTATGGACATAGTTGAGCTAATGATTTTGGAGTGTGAATATGTGTCTTTAGTGATCACTTTTCTTTAATGAGGGCAGTACACGGGTGTCTAGTTTCATGCGTGAGGACATGCCCAGCAGCTCCCATTGCAGAGAGAATGCTGTGATTTTTACCATGCAATTATTTTGTGCTCATATCATTTACTTCTCTTAACCGCTGAGCCATCTCTCATTTACTTCTCATTAGGGAAAATAGTCTAGACCTGCTGTTTTCAACAGAATTTTCATCAGCATTTTCTTAAAGATTTTTCCAACAGTGTATGGGCTCACAATAAAATGCTAGTTTACATCTTCATAGGGGACTAAGTTTTTCCTCCCATATTACATTAGTAAAATT
The DNA here is from genome assembly GCA_004025045.1 of Sigmodon hispidus. Taxonomy (NCBI): domain Eukaryota; kingdom Metazoa; phylum Chordata; class Mammalia; order Rodentia; family Cricetidae; genus Sigmodon; species Sigmodon hispidus. The sequence goes on from PVIH01006079.1 coordinate 18,343, forward strand.
TCTGTCATTCAACAGTTAAGCCCTCACCTCCTGTTACTTTGGATTCCATAGTTACCCTTTAACATGGCTGACTTTGATGCTGATTAGCTCCAGGTTGGTCTGACCAGGGTACAGTGTTACTGGAACTTTTAAGCTTGTAAGACTGGCTCTGACAATCCTAACAAACCAGGCTCAGCTACCCACTCAACATGTCAGTTTAAAGAGACAAAAACATACTGTAAAGCAGAGAAAAGTGATATGTGCAGCCACATTGGTAAGAGGAAAACATAAAGACTCCAGTGGCCCAACCCTCCCCCCCCACACACACACATACTCCCACCCCAGATTTATCTTGAGGGTTCTAATGAGGTTCAGGCTCAAATACAAAGCAAGAGATATGCTTAACATGTAGTTAAAATGTGGGTCTGCCTATCATTGACTCATCTGAACCTGTGAAATGTCCTCCTAGGCGAGGCTGAAGAGATGGCTCAGTGGTTAAGGGCACTGACTGCTCTTCCAGAGGTCCTGAGTTCAATTCCCAGCACCCACATGGCAGCTCACAACTGTCTGTAGTTCCAGTTCCCAGTCCCAGGCAAACACCAAGGCAAATAAATAAATAAAAAAAAATAAAGTTTTTATAAAAAAAAAAAAAAAAAGAAAGAAATGTCCTCCCAGGCAAGGGGTAGGACAGGACATATATTTTTACTATTACCCTTTTGTATACAATGCCTCAATTGCTGCTGCGTTAAGAATCTTTCAGTCTTTTGATTGTTTGTTTGGGTTTTGGTTTTTTATGGACCATAGGTTGTTTGTTCATTCACTAGTTAGCCTAAGATGACTGTGAAATATTGGTTCCCCTGCCTTCACATCTCAAGTGTTGGAGCCTTGACCTAACAGCTGACCTTTATGTCTTTGTCTTCATGTTGCGCACTTCCTCATCTGCACTTTGTAGTATGAAATTTATCACCTGTCTGGTCCAAGGTCAGGACCTGCAGACCCACAGTCTCATAGAAATACACAGAGGCTTATATTATTTATATGCTGTTTGGCCTATGGCTCAGGCATATTGCTAGCTAGCTCTTGCATCTTAACACATTTCTTTTAATCTATGTCTTGCCATGCAGTCTGGGGCTTACCTGTGCTTTTTTTAATGTGTTGCTTTTTGAGCAGCTGTATTGTGTTTTTTTGTTGTTGTTTTTTTTTGTTTTTTACTTTCCTTTTCTTGTATCTATGCTTGGATTTCCTACCTGCGTTTAAGATGCTTTGCCATAGGCCAAAACAGTTCTTTTTTTTAACCTATAGTAAAGCATATTCATAACACACAGAAAGACATCCCACATCACTTTTAAGTAACTGTTCTTACAGGCAAAAAGGGATTAGAGTCAAAGAAGGCTTAGTGTTTTCTTAGGAGGGCTCTGTTTGCTGAGAGGGAGCAGAGGCATGGCTTATTAAATAGATACTTCTGACTCAGTATTAGCAGCAAAACACTGTGCGTCTGTTAAGAGACCTTGTTGCCAAATACTTAAATGAAGTTCATGAGCAGCAGATGTCAGTGATTTACTTAGTGGTGATATGAACCCTAAAACTTCCCAGAGTGGTAACTGTGGCTCCTAGCAGTACCTCTGCTGAAAAGCTAAACTCTCAATAAAGCTAAACTAGGAGCTGGGTGGAGCCAGCCAGCTGCCCTAGCTAAACCTTTAATCCTAGCCACACCTTGGCAGATTAAAGGTGTGATCAAAAACAAACAAATAAATAAAAAGTAAGAGCTACACAATAAAGACAGATCCCCCCCCCAAAAAAAAAGAAAAGAAGAAAAATACCTCTAAATAGTTTACAGTATGTTTAAAAATATAGGTAGGCTTGAGGAAATAAGCAAACAAACAAATAAATAAATAAAAGTCCTTAAAAATTATAAGTCACATAAAGATAAAAATTACAAAGAGTGTCTAGATACTATATGATATTGTCTTGTCTTTAAGTTTTTTTGACTGCAAAAAATAAGAGCTACTAATAATATTTGGTTATAAATATTGCTACATTAATCCAACTTATATATTTTATAAGTAAGTTAATTTTAAAATTAAAATAAAAAGATATACTACTTAAAGAAGTTTTCTTTTTCTTTTTGCAAAAAATAAAAGGTTATAAATTTATTTCTGGTTTAAAAAATAAGATTTAAACACAAAAGATCCCATAAAAAAAAATCTCTAATAAAAAGAGATGACCACATCAGCTTCAAAGCTGACAACTAAGCTAATCCAGCCTCAAGATCCCCATAAAATTTCCAGCACCTCCAATCAACAAAAAATATTAAAAAAATTCACTCAAATTCCAAAATACTGTTTGTTTGTTTTCATTATAAATGGTTAATAATAATAGTCAATCTCTTTCTAATATATAATATATATTTATCATTATATAAAATAAATAATCTTCAAACAGCACTGCCCTTTAAAGTCTCCCTACTTCCAAACCAGTTTAGATCAGCTCAAGCAGGAGCAAACTGAGAGAAGTTTCTCATAGCATTTCTCCTGTTGGAGTGTGTTGAAATTTGCCACATCCCTGTCACTTGAAGAATTTCTAATAGAGTTGATTGAACCTTTCATTCTTTAATTTATAAGTAGTTATATGAGTTCCATATTTCACTGGACTGTTTACAAATCTCTCCCATTAATCCAGTACAAATAATGTAGAAGCAGGAACACAGGCATTTATATATAGTCTCTTACACTACACCCTTTCTCTGGCTCCCAATGACTTAGTGCTTGAAGAAACACATGAAAGACTATCAAATAACTATGAAATTATAAATTTTTATCAAACACCAACTGAATCTTATCTCCCACATATATCTGATAGTCTGGTATCTTATATAGAAAGCGCTTAATGATTACTTACACAAGGCTGTTGGAGAAAGGAGTGAATTCATATTATTGGAAACTGTGACTACAAGACTTAGGCAGGAACATAGTCTCAGTTGAGCTATTAAAATGTTGGTTATATAAATACAAGATGAAGAAGACAAGGCTAGGTAAAGATTTTTGATGAGTTTATCCATTGATGTTCTAGGATTTGTAATACTAAATTTACAATTGGTTTGTAGATGCTGGGACTGAGTTTATTGCTTATTTTTATCCAAGTGAGTCCTTGTGATTCAGGGGTGCATTTTTACTCTGGTCACCCGTGATAGAGATGATGTCACCTTAGGAAGTAGTCATCTTTAGTCTCTGTGTTGCCTGGTCACATGGGCTGGCACTCAAACTTTGATTCTGTCTTCTGTTTAAACTCTTGGAGAGTCTGCAAAGCTCAGATTGCTGTGAAGTACAATTTGAATTATTCATTGATTTAAACAGATTTCTGAAAATAGTCTAAAACCTGGAGAGAACCATGAATTTGAAAGAGAGCAAGGAAGACTAAATGGGAAGACTTCAAGGTAAGAAAAGAAAGGTGGAAATAATGTAATTATAATCTCAAAAACTAAACTTAAAAAGAAGAAGGAAAAACAATAACCTGCTAATGTAGTTTTGCCTTTATAGGCTTATATTTTTATTGGTAAAGGATGTGTGCTGACTGAGGAAACTTAAACAGATAATCTAAGCAAAATGACCCATATGTACAGGTTCTCTTTTGAAATGTGATGATATTGAGCTTGCAGTGATTGAAATTGCAACAGATTTCCCAACAGTTAATGGAGGAACAAAAAGTTGGGAAATACAGTAATGTACTTAATATGTATTTAGTGTGCCTCAAAGGCAGAAGATTCAGCTGAAGAGATGTGGGGGCAAGCAGTGTTTGCCTTCAGTTTTCTCATGTTTGGTGGTTTGTGGATGGGCCACAGTCATCTGCATTTGCTTCTTGGAACAGACATGTTTCATGCATTGACTCTGGGAGGAGCAGTAATCTCACAGACTACTAATTTAACAAATTATGTAAAATACACATGAGCTCATTGTCACTCAGCTGTTGGTGAATTCTGATAGGATGACTGCATTTAAAGTGAGCAGGACAAGAGATTGAGAAAAATGATATGAAATCTCAGTGTTGTAATATAATAAGGAAAAGATATAAAGAAGCAGAGAAAGAGTTCAAAGCTGGACAGACACATGGCTTTGTTGGTTACAGCTCATGTATTTGTCCTGATTTCTGCTTTAGGGTAGAAAGTCTCATATAGTCGCTATTCAGGCTGTGTGATGTGATACGAATAAGATGTTTTGAAAGCACCTGCCACTTAGCACAGAACTCATTTGTATTACCGATCAGCCGAGATAGGAAAACAGCAGCTTGCAATATAAGAATTGTGAAGACTCAGAGATCGGCCATTTTTTAGAAAAGTTCTACATAATCACTGTAAAACTACAGAAAAAAGCCAAACCAAATTGTGTTGAAAATAATCACACACACACACACACACACACACACACACACACACACACACACATGAGTGTGTTTTTATTCCAATCCATGTTATGATGACTTAGATAAGATGAGGTTCATTTTTGTTGACTTAAATCCACGCCTCTAAGCACATTTGTGCTCCTTTGCCTGGGGAGTCCTCAACTGTGATCTAAGCAAGCCCACTTCCAGAAACGGGGTGGATGGGGAGGGAGGCATTTGGGGAGCCCCTTATCATGGTTGTTTCTGTGGATGCTGCCTCTGAGAAGTAGCAGGGATGCCCTGTTATGTGGAGTCTGACACATGGCCTTGTTGTCTGCTCCCACAGTGACTTCAGACATTGATGCATTGATGGTACCTAGCTCTTCATATACCAGATCCTGTGGTTGTATGTGACCCTTGGGGGTTATTTTTAAGTCAGCTGCTTTTTTTTTTTTTTTTTTTTTTTTTTAAGATCTTTCCAGTCTGCAGGTTGTGTGGGTTGGGTCCAGACTCATCTTGAAGCCCCAGCTTCCAAAATGAGTGCCACACTCTAGAGGAGAGCTCCTTTTAGGTTTCTCTCTGAGTCTAGCTGGTGGCCAATCATGACATCCACAGAGAACCTGTGAGTTTTTCTTTCCATGTTTCCAGGAAGCTCTTGGCCTTTTAAAATTTAACATGAACACACAGGAATCTGGAGGGCAGTGTACTGAGAATGAGATCTCTATCTGCATCACAGTGGCTACCTCTCCACAGGGCTTTTCCGTTCTACTGTGTGCTGGGTGATAGTCTAGATATTTTATGTTTACTCCTCAGAATACCCTGTGTGGAACATTTGAGCACCATCTTGTGTTTCCTAACACATCACTTTTGTTTTCTAACAGAGAATGGGTGAAGCATAGAAAATTTAGAATGAATAGCCAGAAAATTCCCACGCTGGTGCTTTCCAGTCTATGACATCACATGAGACTACTAGAGTGTTTCATTGATGCTAAAATTTCAGTTAAATTGTTCATTAATTTGATTGGAAGATCATCATTTTAATCAGTCACTTGGTGATTATTTAGTTACTACCACATATTTTTAATTATAAGCAACTGTTATGATTATGTTGTAATAGGCATTGTACATAATATATAGTTATATAATTAAAAAGGATGCCAATATGTACACTTTTTTTTTAACTTCTCTGCTTGGCATTCTGGACTGTATTTCCAGTTTAGATATAGGTTGGAATATCAAAAAGAATGCATATTTTTTAACTATGTGGTGTAATTCCAATAAAAGGCTTTGAAAACTCCTTCAACTTGGGACACAACTCATATCTGTGTCTCAGTTCAACTGAGGTAGAAAAGTGGATCACAGTGGGAATAGAGTGAAGACTAAAAGACCTGCCATTTTTAAAAATGGCATCGAATTTTCAACTCTGGAAGATATACTCTGGTACATGTCCATCTTGATTTGTAACAATGTCAGTTTCCTCACATTAGATCTCATTTTTCATTTAAAATACACAAGCTTTCCTCTCCAAGACATCATTTTTTTTCCATAGAGCTAACAAGATTTCACCATGAAATTGTGTTACCATGGCCACAAGAGTGAGCGCTCCCCATTTCCACTTTATTTCGTGTAACTTTCACTTTCTGCTCCTGGCTTAGGTCATTTGTGCCTGTTATATTCTCTGCCTACAACACTGTATAGCCAGGCCTCTCTATACTTGCCTCCTTTTTCTCAATTCTCAGTTCAAGTGGCTCCTTTTCACACAGCCTTTCTCTGAACCACTTCTGAAGGCACTTTCTCATTCTCAATTTGAAAATTTGAATATTTTCTCTTCTTTACCTCCTCGCTCCTGGTGGTGCTAAAGATAGAGCTTAGGGACTTGCATATCATGACTAATCACTCTACTGTTGAGCTATGTATCTTTCACAGCCCTGTCCTCTGTCCTTAATGCTACCTGAAAGCTATACCTCCATTTGTCTGCGACTGCAGCTCTCCCTTCATGTTGGAAATAGTTTTCTTGAAGTAAGGGCTTCTCCATTTCTGTATATTGCCCTAACATGGTGCCCAAACACTGGCTGGTATTTAACAAATGTTCAATAAGTACAGGTTGAAAGGAAAAACGGATGTAACCTTCTCCCTTGAATGCAATACTTTAGCTTCATGTAGGGCTTTCTCCACTGGTTCAGAGGTGGGCATCCTACAAAGTGAGAGTGAATCCATGAAATTTATCAATGAAAATTAAGAGAGTAGAAAGGGTGGCAGATAGCCCTAGGTGCCAGGATTATGAAGTACATCAAGCAGCTGATTCCCACCATGTGCAAAGCACAGCCTGCATGAAGATGTAGCTGAAGATCAGAGCTGGTGGCTCTATAGGGAGCATTGCTGGTCTTGTTTTGTTTTTGAGGCAGCCTTTGCCTTGTAGCTAAGTCTGGTCTCCAGTGCACTTACTACTTCTTGTTCAGCCTCACCAGGGATGGTTTTGTAGGCACAAGCTACCACAGCTGGCTGGGTTGTCACTTCTGTCCTTGCTTTAGTTATAGTCAGCTGAGTGCCTGGATTTGGAATCTATAAGGTACTCCTGTGTTTCATCATGTTATTCTTTATTTTCTGTGATAACAAAAATAAGCATTTAGTATGTTATTTATTCAAAAGTATGCTGTGGGATTATATTCTAGTACATTATAAATATTTGTTCCTCTTACTGGTTTAATAAAATACTGATTGGCCAAAAAGCAGACAGAGAGTGTGGGCAGGGCCACCGGACTAAAAAAAAAACATTGGAAAATAAAAGTCAGACAGAAACACCAGCAAAAAAGCTATACCCAGAGGAAAGGAGACCAGATGCTGTGCTGAGAAAAGGTACCAAGCTACATAGCTACACAAGATATGAATCATGGGTTAGTTTAAAAAGCAAGAGCTAGCTAGCAATATGTCTGAGTCATAGGTCAATCAGCATGAAATTAATATAAACATTTGTGTGATTATTTGAGGTTAAGTAGCAGCAGGACTGAGAGTGTGTCTGAACCTCGGGGCTAGACTGGAAAGACCAGGCCAGAAACTTACTACAAAAGTACCTAATATTTGTCCCTTTTACAGAAGAACAGTAGCTCATTATGAACCTTATTTGAATCTCAGTGCCCATCATTGATGGTAAACTTTATTTGATATACAATTGGAGATGTTTTATATTTCTTCTTTTGTAAAATATTTTATTTTTTTTTTTTATAAAATGCTTGATAAATTCTTTAGCTTAGACCAAGCAGATCTCTATGAGTTTGAGAGCAGCCTGGTCTACAGAGTGAGTTCCAGGTCAACCAGGGCTGCATAGTAAAATGCTGTTCTAAACATGTTTTATAACTAGTTTGTGGTGATAATAAACTATAAACTAAACTGCAGTATTAGAATGCAGAGTTCATGCTCTGTGAATTATCTGAATACAGTGGTAATAAAAAAGGTATCTGTAGATCATTAAAGAGAGAAATGGAGATATTCTGAGAAATGCATCCTCAGGAAAATTTGCCATCGTGCAAACATCATATACAGAATTTACTCACATTAGCTTAGAATAGTCCAGGCTATATGACGTATGTATGTATATAATGTAGCCTATTGCTCCCAGGGTGATGGTGAACAAGATAGTATGAAATCAACTCAAGTTCAAGAGAAAATGATGCACATACATGGTATTCATGAGTCTGCTGTCACCCTAATTATAGCATACTTTTTTTTTAATTCAATGACACTGTACAACTCAAGCAAGAAGTCTAGTGAGTATCCAAACCAGCAATAGAGTTTTTTTTATTATCTTTATACCTTTATACAACTGGCTACACCACCACATCACCACAAACATTTGATTGACTTGTTTCTTTGCTATGTTAAGATGACAGTGGCGTCACTAGAAGATAAAAGATTTTCGTCTCCGTTAAAATGTCATAGGACAATTGTTGTATATATATTCTATAGTTGATGTGATGTATTATGTGGCATCTAGCTGTACTTCCAGAGGAAATAGGACAGACACACTATTGTATAGGATTAGACTCTGAGCCAAAGGCCACCATCTTCTGGAGTCCAGCTGGGCCTGCTTGACAAAGATTATCACAGCTAGGCTTGTTAGCTGTTGACCTTTGTTTTTGGAATGAGAGAATAGGGAGGTCAGGGGACCCACCCCTGACTCATCCTTACCCCATGCAGTTGAGTACAGTTCTGCCTTAATTCACTGTAGACTTAGGGTGTCTGGAAGGGGTTAGAGGTTGTAGATGGGGAAGTATTGGATGAGGAAAGGTCTCCTATAAAGCCTTGAAGAAGCCATCATCCTTGCTAGGTATAGACTTTTCAGTTGTTAGGGACCAGGGTCCCTCAGAGCATCTTCATGACCATAAATTCTAATAAAAAAGGCTTTTTATTTAGGTTCTGGCATCCAATGTGGGGCCAAGACTGCATTTGAGAGAACTCCCCAAATGCAGCATCTGACCATATCAGCCCAGGGCTTATAGAGGCAAAACCCATATGATTACATGTATTCTGTCTATGTTTAGGCAGGGTTTGATTTTAACATGTATGTCTTTCAGTTTTCCTGGTCATCTTTTGAGCAGAGTAAACAAGTCTGATTACAAAAGCAGACATAGCAGTTAGTCTTATGAGTTACTATCTTTCAAGAACAGCAAATTGTATAAGATCAGTCAATTTAAGAATAGTCTTGAACATCAAAGAAAAATGGGAACTGGGCTAGTAGAGTACAGCCTATACAGGTTAGGTGATTAGGTGTCAGAGGCATTTTATTTTCCTTTTTGATTTCCTAAGCTTAGTAAGTTTAAGCTTCAAATGTAATGCTAATCATCATATTGCCCCTCCCCCTTGAGTTGTATCCTAAGTCCATTTGACCTGATAGAGGTGGATATCAGTTGTGCTTTCCCGAACTTACATGAATTCCTAAAGTTTACAAAAAAAGATAAAAGTTTTAGGTATATTAGCATTACTACTGTTTGTAATTTGTACTGAAATTCATGTTGTAGGGAAAACAGTAAATTTATATCTTTGAGTCATAGTGAAAGCTTAATGATTTTAGGTTAAAACATAAATATTCTTTTCTCTGCCAAGAAGGCTGTGTGTATTGGACAGAGATGTCTCCAGTATAATGAGAAATATTCTTACATCTAAAGGATACATCTTACTTAGAAGACATCCAAAGGAAATTTTTAAATTTTGACTTTGAGACCATGATAATAGTCAGTGCTTTCTCAGAGTTAGATTAACAGCTTATCAGAATTTGAAGATTGCTCTGAGGTCACCCACACTCTTGTCTATAATCTTCTACCCATTGCTCTATAGGTAAAACTAATAAACTTATTGGGTTCCCAGGTGAACTTAAGTCATAGGTACAGATGTATACTGAATCCTCTGCACTGATACTCAGATAATTCATGTCCCTAGAGTATATATTATCATAGCTGCCTCACAGTGCTGTTTGGAATGCTTGGAAATGACAGAAAGATGCAAATGGATTAAAATCATAGAGCAAACTATATGACTGTTTGTGGTCCTGCTTGCTAAAAAGAATATTTGTCCCATTGACACTGAGTTATAGCCAAAAAGCTGCCTAGACCTCATGCATCTCAACATAAAAGCAACATGTAATTGCCAGATCCTAAGTTTTATAACATAACAGTAGAAACATAGAAAATTTATTAACCTTTATATATTAATCATAATTCTAGTATTATTGAATTACTTTATTAACTTAAAAAGATTTCCTAGTTTATTATCTTGCTTGATTTCTATGTGCAAAATTAAATTGTCTAAATACTTTTTCTAGTATTTATTTTTATTTTATATCTTATTTCCTAAAATTTTAAAGTTATGCTCAGTATAGACTTTGTCTATAGCTCATTTTATTTTGTTTTCATTGACTCAGACAGCATAACACATGTATATTAAGTATAAAAGAATCAAAATTAAAATTCAGTTATTAAAGTTCACTCCAAGTGTATATTTTTATATGTATCTTATATTTTTGTGACTCTGGATACTTTATAAGACATTTGAATTTTGTATTTTATCTGCAGAATGAGTCTTGCTAATAATTGCTACTTGTTATGATCATGTTGAGTGGTAAGGAAATGGCTTATGTAAGCGCTGAGCACAGCACTGGGCTTGGTAAACAGAGTAGGAGTGAAATTTGTGGTTTGGGCTCCTGTTTTGTGCTGGCCACATAGGAGGAAGTGGGCAGCATTGAGAACAGCCTCAGGTAGGAGAGAAAGTTTCAGAAAAAACAGTGCTGTAGAACAATGAGAACATAGGACATGAGATTAGAGTATTTTAGAACCAGATCCATGGTTCTCAACCTTCCTAATGTTGTGTAGTTTAGTGTAGTAATGTTTAGTACAGTTCTTCATGTTCCTGTGACCCCCAACCATAAAATGATTTTCATTGCTGCTCTATAACTGTAATGAATTATAATGTAAATATTTGGTATGCAGGATATGTGACCCCTGTGAAATACCCAAAGGAGTATGTCAGTATGACTTGCAGGCTGAGAACCACTGAGCTAGATGGACAGAAATGTGAAGACAGAATGTGGTGGGTGATGAGCGCTAGGGCAAATGCTGTGGATTTCTGTAGATAATGAGTTCCTCCTGGATGCATCTTGATGACCGCATTTGTGAGATGGGAGGCAGAAAATTCAGTGAAGACATGCAACATTGGGAAATGAGCTGAGCTGCCACCAAGGTGGTGGATACTCCAGACTGAGGGAAAAAACAGGCTGGACAGCTTTTCTGTGTCACTAAAATAAGAGATTTTCCAAAAAATTTTATTTTACTTTCAGAAACAGAATTTAATATTTTTGGAAGTTCTGGAACCCAAGAGTCTCAAATCAATATGCCTGGGCTGAAGTTCTTCTGTGGGGAGTGTTACCCTCCTTCTGAAGACTCTCTTGTAGATTCTGGTCTTTGGGCTTCTACTGTCTCAACAGGCCATTTTACCAAGCTTAACTTGTGGCCAATCTAATCTTCAAGACCAAAATTCACAAATCTCTCTATGTAGAGGTCATACGGCTTTTGAACGCCCTGCCAATGTTCATGCTTCCTGGTCCTTCCTCTTAGAAGGACACATGTGATAACATTCCGAATTGTCTCACCAAGATCCCAGAATAGTCTCTTCAATTGGGTACATGGCTTTGTCATATCTATAGACTGCTTCTCTCCTCTCAGATAAGGCCACATATATGAGATCCTGGAACCCAAACCAAGCATCTTTAAGCAAGCTCTTACAGTTGCTTTTCACTGGGATGGGAATACAGATGCTATGTAATTTCTGAAGGATAATGAACCTTCAGTTGGTTATTGTAATCCTGAGACTTAAGGTTTTAAGAAGACCCACTCATTGGTGACTTCTTTTCTTGTGGTCAATTTGACACAACCCAAAGTCACCAGCGATGAGGCCACTTTGAATTGCCTCCGTTAGATTGGCCCGTGGGCATGCACGTCTGTGGGGCATTGTCTTGATTAATGATTGATGTGAGAAGGTCCTACCCACTGTGGGTGGAGCCATCTCTGGATAGAGGAAGCTGTGAGGAGCAGATATTAAGCAGCATACTTCCATGGCCTCTGATTCAGTTTCTTCCTCCTACTTCCTGCCTTGGTTCCACTCAGCAACAGCCTGTAAGTTGAAATAAATGCTTCTTCTCAAGTTGCTTTTGGTCATGCTTCTAGCCCGGCAACAGAAACCAGATGAGGGCACATATATTTCTGTTTTATTCTGCTGTATTATAATTGGTTTTTTTCTTACTATTACCTTAAAAATTGATTATGCTTCTCTTCTGTACTTGGAAGCAGATTTATGTCCTCCATCGTTTCTCCTGAAAAGTTTCATGCCTCTGAATAAACCCTTTGCTTCTTCTGATGTTCTTATTATCTCAACTTTACCAGACTTTTGATATGGAAATTTCTTTGTAACACATAGATTTCTTTGTAATTTCCAGGAGTGGCATTTGTAGTAGAGTGCTTCAGAAGAAATATTAAAATATTTTCAATATACTCATTCTTAATTCTATTCTTAAATATCTTTGGATATGTGAAGCAAATCTCTCTCCCACACAGAGGTTAAACTATACATTACTGGCCTTTTCCTCTCAAGGATACTAATAAATAAATATTTGGAAAAGCCTAACTCAACATCAACTGAAAAGATAAGGTTGTTTCTGTGTGTCCCAGTGATTGCTGAGAGGTGCATGAGGTTTATGGTGAAATTTTGCCAAGAACCTGCTTTTCTGTGTTGAAAGCCAGGTAGCCTTGGTGAGGGCTGCCCAGGGAACCTGCTTTTCAGGATTCTTTTATGACTTATATTCGAGCTGTCTTCAACATTTTTGTAATTTCAACCTTATAATATTTATTTTTATTTACATATTTTCTTTTTAATCCTATCCTTTTGCCTATGTATAATCTGTTTCTTTTTGCTATAACAGTTGTAGTTTGGTGAAAAATAGATTTTTCCTTAAATATATATGCATGTAAAATTTCCAGAAATGTTTTCCATTAAATGAAAGAATAAGTGAATCAAACATTACAATCAGATCACTTCCAGAGGTAATTTTTTTCTTGCCTTTGTAAAAAGGAATTCTGAAAAAAAAAAAAAAATCATGCTTTTAGATTTAAGAAAATGTAAAAGCAGCTCCCTGATTTTGCTACTTAAGATACTGTAATGGCAAAAACAAAGGCTAAGGCCTAGCCCAGTGAATCTTGGCAACTTCCCATGCCACCTGTGTCTGTCCTACTCCATTGTAAAGCACCATGGTTAACACAAGGCCAGTTAATGCCTCAGATAAACAATAAAGCACTTGTGTGATTCAGTGTTTGTCGGCCCGGCTTTGTGCAAGCTTGTGCCAGTTCCTAGAGCTGTCTGAGCAGTATTTGGTGACAGCCTGGCAGGCCACCAGTGCTCCAGAACCCACACTGGATGACAAGGAAACGCAAGACTCCACAATTTCCAACATTTTATTAAGACTCCTTCTTTGCCAGAAACAGGACAATTTTGGGGTGAGGCCCTGTGAAGCAAAGATTCTGTCACACAGAATGTTTATGCTGTGAAACACCATCTAGCTCTTCCTTTATCATTGTCTCTGAGGGAAATTGTGCATTTATATATATCCCTGGTCTATTTTTATCCATTTGACTGAAAGCTAACAGAACTGATACACTCATACAGCAGTGGAGGCTTGTATTGTTAGAGCGAGCTATTCCAGGTACATTTAGTAATGATGCATCTTACAATCTACCCCATAATCCTTAAAACAAGCATATCACATAAATTAGCACTTCCAGAACTTAAAAGATCTCAAAGAGCTAAAACTTTGAAAGTATTAACTTTTAAATTTATATAAATGCATAGTGATAGAATAGATGATGATATTTGTTTTCTTTTTTAAGAAGAAATTCTTACTAGTAATTGAGGAAGGAAAAATGACCAATAAAAGTATACTATTACTGTGTGCATGATGTGTGTGTGTGTGTGTGTGTGTGTGAGTGTGAGTGTATGGGAGTGCATGTGGAGTCTGTTCATTCATTTCACCTTTATGAAAATTCTGGGCCTAGAAATCAGGCCACCAGGCTTGTACATCAAATACTTTTGCCAGCTAAACCATCTTGCTGGCCCTGCAGAAAGCTCTTAGTATGAGGTGTTGTGTATGTGTGTGTGTGTGAGCACGTGCACCCATGATGTATATGTATGCTTCTCCATTTTTTTCTAGTATATTTCTTGAAATCACTGGATTCAGAGGTGAGAATTAGTTGGATTTTTAGCAGCTGAATTAGTGTGCCTGTTTGTGTTATTCTCTATTAGACTGTGACTCTACATAACACCAGATATGGCTGGTTAGTTGTCTTCCACATTTGTCTTTCCCGTAGTACCCAAGATTCATGAAATCTAGAATATGTCTGTCATATTTGGTGCATAGCTGCTATTGCACAAATAGGAGCTGATGTTCCTTATTTGTTTGAAAACTGCTTGCAGAATTGCACCGAAGTTTAAAGAAAATTGCTATTTTTCATTTAGAAGAAAATGACCTCAGCTGTCGTGTCAAGAAGCAGGGTCTCAGGATAGCAGTTGATAGTGAAAAATGCAGAAGGCCTTGAAGCTGCTGTTCACATTGCCTTCCAGCACATCTTGGCTAATAACTCTAGAAGTTGTGTTATAGTCACAAAGTGGTTTTGTTTTTTTTTTAAATTTTTTTTTTTTAATTTTTTTTTTAACTTTATTTATTTATTTATTTGCCTTGATGTTTGCCTGGAACTGGAACTACAGACAGTTGTTAGCTGCCATGTGGGTGCTGGGAATCGAACCCGGGTCCTCTGGAAGAGCAGACGGTGCTTTCAACCACTGAGCCATCTCTCCAGCCCCACAAAGTAGTTTTGAGCATAAGGTCAGAGCAGGCAGAGTGATGCTTTTAGATGTCTGATTATTGTTTTCCATTATAACCTGAGCCTCTAGTCATAAGCACTATATAGTTAAAGGGCCTCAGAGTGAACTCTGCCCTGAGTTAGGGAGGTGATGGTGACTTCCTTATTATCTACTGTCCTTTTTTAAATATGTAAAATGCACTTCCTCTGGGAAGGCAGTCCGTCCTCACAGGGACAGTAACTTCTTGGCTGAGCCTAAGTTCAGCTATGCTAGTCATCCTCTTTCAAGTTTAGAGACCAGAATTTTAATTGAAATTTGAAGACAGATCATTAGAATAACTTGGGCAATTTCATGTGTAATTTATACTAGGTATTTCTTCAGGCTCAAACACACACATATATAAGTGTACATTTATAAACATAGAACATCAGTGTTCTTGTGATATCCATTATGCTTGAATATTACTTAGATGTATAATGTATATATTTGCAGTGCCTTACTCATGCTAGGAAAGTTCTATGTCACTAGGCTGTATCATAGTCCTTCAGACAATATTTCTAGAGTGCATTGTTTTTCTAGATTGTTCTTCAAGAAGTTGCTCTCATTTTTGTTTTGGCTATATCTGAATTTCCAACATGGAAACAGAACATTCACCAGTTTAGCCTATTGTTGCAGTTCAACATCATAAAACTGTTGGCATGAGTTTTCGATATTTTAGTTCAAGCTAATGATAAGCCATGGGAAAAGAGTACCCTTCCCATCACAAGCTGAGAAACACAGGCCCATGTACCTGTGTGCAATGGTGTGTGTGTGCTTGTGTGCATGCATATGTGTATGAATGCATTTGTGTAAGATGATATATATTTATCAAAAATAGTCTGGAATATTGGAGGACAAAGTCATCCACAGCTAAGCCATGAAGGTCAGGGAGTGGTGGTCCACACCTTTAATCCCAGCACTTGGGAGGCAGAGAACCTTTGGATCTCTGTGAGTTCAAGGCATGAAAGCCAGGCAATGATGGCATACACCTTTAATTCTAGCTTTAAGAGAGTTGAATCAGGAAGTAAAATAGCTAAATTGGAAAAGAAATGTAAGGCAGGAAAAGGCAGAAGTTCTTCCCTTCACCTGCATGCTAAGTCAGTCTGAGGAGGATTCATGGAGATAGGCCTGAGGAGGTGGCTGGGTGAGAACTGGCTTTGTGTTCTCTGACATTTCAGCTTTTCTCCAATATCTGGCTTTGGGTTTTATTATATACTAAATAGAATTCATGCAGTTTTTGTGTGTGGGCATGAATGTGTATGTGTGTTTATGTGTGTATGTATGTGCGACGTGTATGTGCGTGCATGTGTATGCATATGTGTGTGTATGTTTGTGCATATGTGTGTGCATGTGTGCCTGTGTGTGCATTTGTGTGTATGTCTGTGTGCATGTGTGTATATATGTGTGTGTTCCAGAAGTACCTTGCATAGGAAACAAAGGTGCTTCTGTATGACAAATGCACTCTTTGGCTTCTTGCTCTGGCACACATTCTATAAACAGGGCCTTCTAAATTACTCTACTAATGGAAGCTCATTTTGTTTTATATGATTTGGCTCAAGTTGCACCTCCCTACCACTTCTAAGAAAATAAGGCATTTATTCTGGAATTCTCCAGACAGTGTCTTATTCTATAAAGAAAGGGGACTGGAGTCAGAAGCATTGGCATTACAAGGTCATTTCTTATTGGAGTTGTCTTGTTTATTAACATACTTTTTCTGGGCCTCAGCTGAGTTTCCTTATTTACAAAATTACTTTTAAAAATAATTTCTTTTATTTTTGGATTATAATTAAATCATTTTTTCTCATTCATTTTTCTTCCTCTAAACCCTCCCTTATTTATCCCTCTATGCTCTCTTTCAGATCCATAGTCTCTCTTTTCATTAATATATATGTAAGAAGTATAACTTGCTCAGTCTTTCTAATGTTACTTGTATGTATGTTTTCAGGACTGACCGTTAGGTATTGAATAACCAATTGGTAAGTTCTTTCCTGATGGGGAAAACTGTTTTCTCTCTCTTGTGTTTCTTACTTGTCTACAGTTCTTTGTGTAGGGTTGATGCCTCCTGGCCTTCCCCACTTCCAATTTGACATGCCTATTGTTGTCCTGGTTCAACTCATGTTTTGGCAGTGATGCTGTGAGAATTTAAGGGTGTATCCTCTGACATTACTAGAGACACAGTCTCACATGAGACCTCTTGATTCTCTGGCTCTTATAATCCTTCAGTTTCTCTTCTTCAGTGTTCCCTGAGCCTTAGGTGCAAGAGTTATTTTGTAGCTATAACCATAGTGACTAACTAGGTTCCACTTAGAATTCATTATGCTTTCCTGTAGTGGTCTTGGTTTGTTGCAAAGAAACCTTTTGATGAGGGGTGAAGACTATACTTACCTGTAGATAGCAGGACAAATATTTGAATATAGTTAGAGATTATGCTGGTTTAATAAACTGGTAGTTGCAGGTTCTCCAAGTTCCATGACTTCACTGGCTCTAAGTAGTTGTCTGGGTTCCCAGGAGCAGCCATGATTTCCCTCCTGTCAAACAGGTCTTAAGTCTAATCAAACCACCAAGATATGTTTCCACAACTGTACCCTTCAGGTTATTGTTCTGTTCTTGTAATTGCTGTAGTTCATAGGCATTATAGCAGGACAGGACTACTGATTGCTTCCCTTGCTTGGAAGTTTGCATGGTGCCTTTTAGTACCATTAAATCTTTAGGGAAAAGGCATTTAGGTCAGTTGCAGGTCAGTGGTCTTTGGGCTCTGTTCCTGGATCCCATGGTGTTTTCAATAATAGAGACAGACGTATCTTCTACCCCTGAGGGAGGACCAAAGGCAATAGTAGTAGTGTGTAATGTTTGGGATGCACTTCAACAATCCTGACCAACAACTCAAAAGAGAGCTTCTCATGGCTGCTATTGGGTTTTATTTTATTTTATTTTTTTTTGCTGCATGGTCTTTGGTTCTAGGAGGAAATATCATCAATTCAAATGAGATAATTGCATTTAAACTACATTTGTCTATTTATACATAGACTTCTGTGTAGCATAAAAAGGTCTTCCTTTCAGGTAGATAATGAATAGTATAGTTCCTTTTGACTTTTTCAGGCATTCTTACTGTTGCTTTATCCCTCTCCCTCTTCTGTATTTATCTCTACCCTCCCTCCCTAATTAGAGACCCCAGTTTTCTATTTCCCCAGTCAAATCCCTTATACCCTGCTATTTCTCTTTCTAGTACTCTCCTACTGACCACACAGTCAATAGTCCCAATTTACTTTCTTGGTTTCTGCAGTTACTCTAGGGAATGTACTCACATCTGAAGTTTGGGAGTCAGAATATTTGTAAAGTAAAGTATTTTGTGCCTATCTCAAGTTGGCTGGGGGTGGGTACACTTAGACATTGTTGATTATTTGCTCTCTACACATAGTTAAAAGGATTCTAAACTTTCATAATGTGTGAGTATAATAGCCTCTCAGGAGCTCAAAGTCTGATATTCTCTGTTGTATCTTATTCATATGACCACAATAGAGAAGTTATTTTTAAGACAAATTGGGAAATTAAATCTTAGTTGTCAAGATCACATTGAAGAAGTTCTGGAGTTGTATTCCTCATCATGGGAGAACTTTTAGCTTGCTGTGTTCTTTTTAAAAATATTTTTTTAGATTGGAATATAATTACATCATTTTCTCCTTTTCTTTTCTCCCTCCAGACATTCATATGTATACCACCCTTTTGTTTACTTAAAAATTCATGGTCTCTTTTTTATATTATTATTACAAAGACACACATATTTACATAAATACATAAATACAACCAGCTTGGTATGTGTAATGTTATCTGTATGTATTTTTTTAGGGCTGACCATTTGGTATTGATCAACCAATTGATGTGCTTTCCCTGAGGGATGTAGGTAGAGTTTTCTGTTCGTATCACCAGCTTCCACACAGTTAATTATTATTAATTTAAATGCTAGGCTGATTAGCTTAGGCTCATTATTAGCTAGCTATTACATTTTATATCTACTCATTTCTATTACTTTACTTGCTGCCACATGGCTCATGGCTTGTTGCTTCATTTTGTATGCATCCTGCTGCTTCTGTATCTGGCTGGTGGCCCCTGAGACTCCCCCTTTTTCTTTCCAATGTTCCCCTAGTCCAGTTCTCCCACTCAATCTCTTCCTACCCAGCTATAGTCCAGCCAGCTCTTTATTAACTAATGAGAGTAATACATATTTACAGTGTACAAAGATTGTTCTACATCATGGAAAGGATTGTTTCTCTTGCTCTCAGAATTTGTTAGTTGCTTAGAGTTCTTAGTCTAGAATCTAGACCTCCTGGACTTATTTCCCTGTCCATGTCAGTATGCCTTTGATGTCATCTTTGTTCAGCTCATGCTTAGGTAGTCATGCTGGTGAGACTTTATGGGTGTAGCTTCTGACATTCCTAAGAGATAAAGTCTCAGAGCAAAATGTCTTGTTTCTCTTGCTTTTATAATGTTTCTACAAAATGACTCAATAACTCCTTTGCAGGAATTGTGCTTTAGATACATCAGTTGGGCTCCACAACTCTGAATTTTGATGGGTTTTGTGTGTGTGTGTGTGTGTGTGTGTGTGTGTGTATGTGTGTGTGTGTATTTTGTCATGGTTTCCATCTGTTACAAAGAGAAGTTGTCTTCATGAGAGCTGAGGACTACACATTTACTATAGGAATATGGATAAATATTTAGGATGTAGTTAGAAAATTTGCTGGTTTAGTAAGATAGAGGTTATATGTTCTCTTCCAAGATCCATACCTTTACTAGCCCTGATAATTAGGCAAGTTTCTAGTACTAGGCAGGATTTCCCACCTGTAGAATAGGTCTTAAGTCTAATTAGAGAGCTCTTGGTTACCACCAAGGAATGCATGCCAGTACCACTAATGCATTCTTAAGTTAGTTGTGCCTTGCTGATGGTTGTTGTGCTTCTTGCTGTATTTTTTTTTTTTTTTTTTTTTTTTTTTTTTTTTTTTTTTTTTTTTTTTTTTTTTTTTTTTTTTTTTTTTTTTTTTTTTTTTTTTTTTTTTTTTTTTTTTTTTTTTTTTTTTTTTTTTTTTTTTTTTTTTTTTTTTTTTTTAATCTTAGCATTGTGTCTTGGGATTAGAATGGCTGGAAGACACAGTGTTGAGTTGTCATTGATTGACCACATTAATCTTGCTGATGGAATTCTTTATTTTATATTTGAAATCTAAGATTGTAATTAGTCTTAGATGAGCGAGGCACTGGAACTACATCATAGTCTTAAGAATATATACCTAGCATGTTTTTCAGTCTCAACCACACTAGTGTTTTGTACTTTCTTGTTTTCATGAACTTTGAAAGAAAGAGCTTAATAAACATTATTTTAGAATCTTAATGAGCAGAAATTGGAGCCACTGGCAGGGCCAGAGAATTATTACTAAGTGGAAAACTACCTTTGCAAATGTAATATCACAGTACTTCCTCAAATGGAAGTGTTTTGAATTACAATTTGCCAGCTACTGCTGGAGTCTGTGAGTCTGCCTAAAGGGACAGAAAGAACTGCTTTCATTTGATTTCTGTGTAGCATAGACCTTTTAAAATCTGACTTGATTCCAAATCCAAATATGTCAGCGGTTTTGTTCCTAGGAATACTTCATGGGGTAACTTCAATTTGCCACCTGTGCTGCACAGTTCAGATGACTGTCTTTACTTTCTTAGGGATGATGATCATGGAAATGGTAGCTTTGAGAACAGATATAAAAGGGAATATCAGGCTGGTGTGGACAAAAGGATTGCTTGGATTCTGATGACAGTAGAGATGTGTCCAAGAGTAGGAGCCTGGTGGAGAAATGAAGCATTTTGCACTCAAAGTTTTCATTTTAAGAAATAAACAGAAATATTAGTGATTTCAAGGGATTAAAAAATTGAAAGCTGGATCTGAAGAAAAATTTGAGCTTTGAGACTTTCATATTATTAGCATTGATATCTTGGTTTTAAGAAAGAGCTACAGCTTAAAAATGATAACTTTGAAATTAATTTGAGATGTTCTAGTTCTTGCCTACTTTATTAATCAGAATACTAAACTCACCTCTCATGTTTTGCTGTGTGTGTGTGTGTGTGTGTGTGTGTGTGTGTGTAGGTGCACATCCTTGCTTGTGAGTGTATATGTAAGATGTAAGCCACAGGTCAACACGATATTCTCCTTTATTGTTCTTTACCTTATTTTTGAAATAGGGTCTTTCTCACAACTAAAAACTTTCTGATTCAGCAAAACTGTCTGGTCCTTGAGCTTCAGGGACCCACCCACCTATATCTGTTTCCCCTAGGGTGGGCATATAGGCACATGGGACACTACCTAGCTTTTGACATGTGTGATGGTCTTTAGGCTTGTGTAGTAAGCACTTAATAACTGAGCCATCTCCCTAGCACTCATACTTAAGTTTTTAATGATAATCCAGTATTATTTTTAAGGAATAATGTATATGATTGTATTACTACTGTTGGAGATAATAGAATACTCCAATGTTTATTTTCTGGTTTCACATTATTTTGTTATTGATATACAAATACATGCAAAAATAAAATTACTAGTTGTATTACTTTTATCTAGTTATCTGATATTTCTCCCTACTAGAATGAATGCTTAAGCAAGGTTTATGTGGTGTTCAGAAATTCCTAGACTAAAAGATTATTTGCAACAAGCCTTCAGGGCTGAGAAATGTTAATAGGAGGGCCTTCCTACTGCATGCTACTACATGTACCCATGAGGTCACAAGCTCTGAATCACTAAGTTTGTCTTGATAACTGACTCACAATTCAGTTTGGGAAGTTTTCAAACACGTACAGCATCTCAGAGATGAATTAGAAGACTTGGAGTAGTGAGATATGCACAGACATTCCAGTTCCACAACATGGAGAGTAATGTCAACAGTAATACAGGATAAGGGCATCTCATTTCTAGTCTGTTGATAACCAACCTAAGGAGAGAAGCATGACTATAGAAATTTTCCATTTAGTTCTGTTTGCATATTTATATTTTGTGAAGTTATATGAATCTAAGTGTTTGTAATTAACTAGCATTCTCTGCTTTATTTAACAGAAATCTTCTTGATAGAGACACATTTTCTAAGTCTGATCCAAGTAAGTGAAATATTGTTTATTTTACTTAATGTTGCAAACATTATGTGAACCTTACTATTATTATTTGTATATTTGTTTTCTAAATGAGAAAAGACATTGGCATTTGTAGACTTGTGCCTCATTTGACAAATGCTAAGATTTTTTTTAACCCATAATCATTTATGTAAGCTCTTTAGGCTTTATCTTTTTAGACTTTCTTATCAGTTAATAGAATACCTTACGTACTTATGAACAGTGGCAATGGTTGAAGGTATAAATGCAGAGTATGTGTGCCTCCAATTGTCACTCCTGAGGTTGCTCTGAACAATTTAAGTATCTTCAAAGGGGTTTATATACCTTTTAACTCTGATATTTGAAATTATTGAAATATGGTTTTAAATTTTATCCACATCTATAGTGTAATCTAAAGGCATTGTGGTAATACTATTCTTTTGGTAAAATATATTAATAAGAAATTTTGAAAGTTGATATGGCTTGTTTTCTAATTATTTGCAATAATTTTAACCATTGAATGATATTTTGGTGATTACCATTGTTAGATAGGGAAATTAAGCATGTTGTTTTGATGTAGCATGAAATAGGAATCATGTACATTCCTACCAGACATTTACATATGTATATTATTTTCATCTTTTGTAGTTTGTGTCTTATATATACAAGCAGTTGGAAATAAAGAATGGAGAGAGGTAAGAGAAACAATGCTTTCAAAATCATTGTGCCGAAGCCACAGCATCATTATCTTAGAGGCGCTTACCTGTTTTCAGTGCTTTTAAGTCTTTCTCAACCTAAAGATTGAATTTCTTAGTGTTTGAGTTTTACTGAACGTTTACTCATGAGCTTCTCATAAAGTATTCCAGATCTGCCCATTTGACATAATTCCTTCTGTACAATATGTTTGTGGAGTTAATCTCACTTTTAGAAATTAGTGGTTGAATTTTCATAAAATGCCACACAAAGGGATCTTAAACAGGATGCTTATTCTCAAATATCTCATGCTTTTTTGGGGATGGGGGGACAGGGGTTAGTAAGAAACTTATTGTTTAGAAATGAAAGAGAAACTCAATTTCCTCAAACATGCATTGATCAATGAACAAAAGCAAAGAGAATGAATGATTTTAATGATCTTATTTTCTTAGAGCATCTCTTCATTTAAAGAGAGAATGAGCAGAGGTGGGGGCCTTTCACTTTCCTTATCTTTGATTGCCTTTTATTTATTCATTTTAAAAAGGTAGCAGGACATTTTAATGGGGTCACAGTATATGACTAGACTTTCCTATTGTTGTCACAAACTGACTTGCATTAGTTACCTTATCAATTGTCTCAATGGTCAGGTAGCCTGTTAAGAATTGATCAATGTAATTTATGCTTGTCTGGGGAATAATCAACTCAGATGTTATAACTGTTGGTAATGATGGATTGTCAGTGTGGTGCTGAAATGTTGTTTCTTATATGTATGTGTTAGTAAACTTTTTATTATCATAATAAATGACCAACATGACTTACTTTTTTAAAAAAAAAAAAAAAAAAAAAACAGTTTGAATTGTGGCTTCAGAACTTCAGTCCAGAATACTTAAAAACAAAAACTGTAGAAGAAGTTCAGTCAGTGCTTGGTTAGCTCTCTTGCTTTATAGTAAGAGATCAAATGTTCCCATTGCCAGGATGGTAAGGAGAGTGGGGAGGGGCTGGGGCCATGAAAAGTCACACTTCCAGAGATTTCAGGATCTCTTTTCAGGCTGTATGTTTTCCCAATAACAACACTTTAGAGATAAACTCTTTAATGCATGGGCTTTTGGGTAATATTCAACTTATAGTATTTAGCCACTGATATTTCCCCTACTCCAGTTTCATGGCTATCTCAGAATGCACTATACATTTACTCTACACATAAGTCATAAATCCTTAATTATTTCAGTGTTGCTTGAAAGAGTCTGTGATACAGATAAATTAAAGTGTGAGTCTTGTAAAGACAAGAGTTAACACACATCCCAGGCTTAGCAGTGAAATAGACATGGGGAGAATTCAACCCACAGAAAGGAATTAGAGCAAAGCATGAATGAAACTCAGCAGGAAAGAATCCGTAATACCCCAGTGTGGCACTTGTAGCACACTGTTACCAGATGTGGACTTAAGGGTTTGTGTAACCCTATACTCTATGATCTTCTTGGTTTTAGTCCATATGACAAGCCCCATGTCCCGCCTTTGCTCATTGCCTACAGTATTCCCAAGGAGCCTTGTATTTTTGCCTTCTAGAATCTCCATGGAAGCATTCACCCATCAGGGGCTGCTTGCTGGGATTCTGAGCCAATAGGTCAGGTATTCCTTTGAACATTTCTTTGAGCATGGAAACATTTATGACCCTCTTTCAGGGGTTATATTCTGCCTACCTGTAAATATAGGATTATATAGAGAACACTGAAGTTTACTTCCAGCTTAAGCTACCTGGCCCCACCCAAACTGTGCAATGAACTTTTTATGGATGGCTAAACTTGGAGAAATGATTCTGTAGGTCCTCGATGAGTGAAACATCCAAGAGGTCTCTCTTCTGACGTAAGTGTTCAAGCCAAATTTACAGTTCATCCCTCTGGAGCTGTGATTATTGGTAGGAGCTGAGATGCTCACAACAAGTCTCTTCTCCTGTGTGTACAGGAATTTGGTTCCTTCTCGTTTCTGCTGGTTTTACTTAGCTTAACTGTACTGGTGCCTCTTTTTCTAGCCATGCTGCAGGATTTTCCAGTTTTACTACTTTTTTGTCTTTGATCCAGATTCTTTCCTCAAATTGGACTAAAAGCAGCCAGGGATACTTACACTGAGAACTGTGTGCTTTGTTGTCTTAGAATTGTCTTTGACAGACAATTGAGTCTGTTACCTTCAACTTCAAAGCACTATGATATCTTATGAAATGGGGAAAAAGCCTCAAATTGGTTGGTTGGCATGGTATAAAGGGAAGGCCGTTGGTCCATTTTCTGGTGGCATTCTGCTTTGTGTCTGATATCTCACCAGAGGAATGTTGCTGTCCATGTTCCTGACTGCACTCAACTCTGCACTAACCATTATGGCTCTGCTGATAGATTTCCAGCCTTTTTCTAACTTGCTCCCTTAGACCCTTCTGAATGGCTCCTATGAGTACCATAGGCTTGCCCAGGTTGTTAGCATAAAACAGCAGCAAAGACCACTCCACTTCTTGGTGCCAACATTCTACATCAGCCAACATCCTGTTATGAAAAATGCATGTTTGAGATAATCATCATAGTGATACAAAAGTTTAGTTTGGCAGTTGGAGAGACTTGAGTCCATCACTAGCTAACATTACTTCCTTAGCAGAAGCAGTATCAATTGCAGAGATTCATAGTAATGCAGAGCTGTTCTCATTTCCAGGAAGTAAAAGGTTAGGAGAGGGTTGCAGTCTCACAGGTCCTTCAACAATATCCTTCCAGTGACTTGGTAGTGGCTTGAATGAGATGGCCCCCATAGGCTCATATAGGTCTTTCATATTTACCTCAAAACTATTCATATCTAAATGTCAGATCATAATCATTTCTTCATGCCTGCTTTATATTTTTTGTAAATATGGCCAATAATTTTTTTCAATTGTCTTGATTTCTTTCCTGGAACCTCATAATCTAACTGACCATCCAGAAGTATGAATTCTCTTTCACAAAGTAAAGCTACTTCACTACCCTTTTTATTTGCATTTTGTGTGTGTGTGTGTGTGTGTGTGTGTGTGTGTGTGTATACCTGCATGCATGCATACGTGCCAGTGCATGAGGAAGCCACAGAGGACATCAGGTATATTTCTGTATTGTCCTGACTGATCCAGATGCTTGCTATTTGCCTAGGCTAATGAGTCTCTGGGACCAACTCCTTTGCTCCCTTGTTCTGGGGTTACAAACATGTGGGCACATCTGGCTTTTTTTGTATGTTTTCTGGGGACTTGCACTAAGAGCCTCATGCTTGTATAACAAGTTCTTTTACCCAGCAAACAATCTCCCCAACCTCACAGGTGTTCTTTATTCAATATTCTCTCAAGTCTGACCCTACTGTCTCTGATTCTTTTATTTGATTATGCATTAAATCTTCCTAAAAATTCATGCAATTCCCTGTCATTTGTTCTCAGTTCACCCTTTCTGTGTCCTGCTCAGTGCAGTATAGAACCCTTAATAGAATGCCAGGCTCCACGGAGCTGAGGAGTACTATGCTTCAGTAACCAAAAAGAAATCATGGTAAATACAGAACCAGATACCTTGACAATGCAAAGTCTGTAATGATGATACAGTCAGAAATTTACTAGATAAGCGAAAATTTGAAGGATGATGATATAAAATTCTCAGAACTATACCAGAGTTTTTCTGTTAGATATTCACAAGCTAAATTTAAAGTTTCTCTAGGGTAAAAACAATCTCAAGCTTTTTTATTGCTTAATCAGTGAAGTGAAATATTTTAAAGTAATTTTCAAGCTCTTTTACCATAACAATGGATCATGACTATTTAAGCCAGTTTCACTTCTTAGCTAATTTGACAACAAACTTAAGAAGTATGGGCTATTATAATCATTGTAATGGAAAACAGAAGAACAAATGGATAAGAAACTTGACCACTGATACTTGGCTACTAGTCTAGAGTGGCGCTCTGAGTTCTGGCTGTCTGTTGCTATTAGATTGCTATTGCACGCACAATCCTTATCCACTTCTAGCTATTACATTCTGAATCTATAAAGGTAAAGGGATTTCATATCACAGGGGGATAGGTTGTAATTATTTTTATGCTTGACTCTAAATAAAAACCAACAAAACCCCCAAACCATATAGGAAACCAAGGCTCACTGTTTAGGAAAGGTGTCATATTCAGATAAAATGCTGGGACATAATAGAATGTTTTGCTCATCTATTGTTTTCCTTTCAGAGAATAGAAAATGATGCTTACAAAAGCCACCTTCAGAGGCAATGTAAAAACTAAGAAGTTGAGAAAGTATTGAAAAGCAGCTATCCTGAAGGGATAGAAGCCATGGATAAAGAATGGGAGGCACTCATTGTCTTAGATTGCTTGTTTTTCTACAAAAGAGCACCAAAATTTAGATAAATTATGCAAGAGTATCTGTCTCTCCCTATTTTGGAAGCTGTGAAGTTCAGTACGGACAATGAGAGCTCCATGTCTTATGAAGTCTTTTCTCATTCAGTGGTAGGAAGCAGAAGACAGGAGAGCCCTGCGTCAGGCTGGGGCTAAGATGAACTCACAAAAGCATCCTTATGTTTCTAACCCACTTCTTCCATCAGGATCCTGCTCCCTGCCCCCAAGTGCCATTACAACATGAGGAGAGCAGCACACAGTGAGCTGTTCAAAGCCCTCACTCAGTACTGCTGTGTGGAGAGAAGGTGTCCAACCAGCAAAGTCCATTCAACATAGATAGTCATGAGATGGCACCTTTGAGTTACTTTCCTAAGAGCTGACAGTGTTAGCAAATGAGAGAGTGACATGGAAGAGTGGAGAGAAGCTGAGCATGGTGTAGCAGTAAGCACTTGAAGGGGCTTGCTGGGTAAAAACCAGCAAATAAACCCTATTTGATACTTAATCCCCATAACAATTCCTACAAAAAATGGTTTCCTTAGCTTGAGAGGAAGATGAATGTATTTTTTACATTTTCCAGGGTAATGAAGTGCTTTAAGGCAGGTGCGTGGTTTTCTGGTGACTATACACATGTATGATGTGAGGAATGATGATTCCAGCTCTTACAGTTTTTCCCATAATGGAATAGTAGTTGCTTCTTTCAGTATCTAGCATACAACAAATATCGTGCGGTTAGGGAAACACTGGAATTTTAAGGAGGAAAACAATTTTCTTAGAAAATTAAAGAGCACCAATTAGCAAGTAATAACTTTCTACATTGTAAAACCAGGCCCTTGGTGCTAGCTTAGCAATGGAAAAGAAACAGTGTATGAAGTTTTCTTGGCCTCAAACCCAATATAAAAGTCTTATGTTAAGTAGCTGCCAAAAGTTGATGTAATCTGAGACATATATGCAATGCTTACATGTAGAAAAATGATGCAATTTTATTGGGCTGCATAAAATTGCTTTTTTAAATTGGTAAAAAATGATTGTGGGTAGGCAATTTCAGGGGACTTGACCTAATACTCTTGCTCTTTACTCCCCTAGGAGCAAATTTGAAATGTTATCTTTTGATTTCCATGCCTTAGTATAGAGAAGAGCAAGTATGAGTGTGAGGAGGGCCTCTGTCTTAAAGGGAGAGTGAGCCTCTGTGCCATGTGACTAAAGGGAAGGTTGTTTTGAAGCCAGTGCACAGCCTGAATTATCACAATAGCTTTCCTCAGATTCTTAAGATATTTTCATCCAGAAGTGGGTACCCGGCAGTAGAGTGGCCCACTCTGAGGAAGAGCTTTGTAGCACTAGAATTTGTCACAGGAGACTGAGTATCTGAAGACTCTGCTGAGGCCTCATGGATGTCTGTAACAAAAAACATCCAATCAGGGCTGCGCTGGTACACCACTTGATCTCAATGCTTTCTTGTAAGTTTGTGATTTTACATTGACAAAGAAATCAAAACAAAATTTTTAATAATTATATCAATTCTTTTAAATGCATATTAAGTATCAAACACTATTTTATCAGGATGAGACACAGCTACCTATTTCATATCAGACTAAGAAAATGAAGGTACTTTCTTATTAAGTCCACAAATACTTAATTATTATTAATCTCACCAGTATTTGGTGAGTACTAACCCATGGAATAATGGGTAAAAATCTGAAAACAGAATATTTTTACCTCAAGAAATTTATGGTATAATTATTTATCTCAGCAACTTCGGCTTGTTTGTATAACCAAATTTACTGACTTAGATATCAACTTCACCCCTTTGTTATCGTGGTTATAGTTTTATTTAAATTAAGACAATTTATCAAAAGCACCAGACAACTGTGAGTTCATGTTCTGAGATGCATTACAGATATCAGGAAATAACTGTAAAAATGCTTAAATTAGAAGCAAAATAATTCTATTAAATACAAGATTATCTTAAAACAACCTGTAGTTGAAAACCTCAATTTTAAATTATACCCGACACTATTCTAGTAATCTTTTCTTTAATAAATTTTATCTAATGATCATGAATTATGAAGAACTCTTGAAATATTGGATCTGTTGATAATTTCAGAGCTATAAATGATACAAATTATTATAAGTAATGAAAGTTTCAAAAACAGTATAATAATGGACATAGTGAAGAAATCTCTCAAAGAGTTGCATATCAATGGAAAATGATATTGACTTCTGCAAGTTAGAGTTTATTTCTCCAGAGTGAATTCATGTATTAATTACTCTTAAACATATAAATTGCAGAGTTGAGTCTGGATTTCCTAAGTTTCAATGTGAGGAGAGAAAACAGCTGAAGTTGTTTATAAATTTCAAAAATTGTTGCTTCAAATGATTAACATCATTGACATGTCTCAAGCAGGCCTCCTTTCATCCACTCTTAGGGGTTCAACATTTACTCATCTCCATGCTGAGTAACACCCACTCAGAAAGCATTAGGAGATTCTTTTTAGTGTGGCTTTCTGAACCTCATAAATAGGATTTCTGCTATGATACTAATGTTAATCTTTATCTTGTAAGGAAAATTTCCAACATGAACTTTTGAAATTTTATAACTTTGTTATGATCTTTGTTACTTTTCACTACATATAATAAATAGCAGTTTTATTTTATTGATACTTGTATTAGTCAGGGTTCTCTAGAGAAACAGAAACCATAGAAAGAAAACATATACAGTTATTCACACTACACACACACACATACACACACACACACACACACACACGCACAATCAGTGTATGAAATAATGTTCAAAGAGTATAACATCTGTCACACATCTGCTTGAGAATCTGGTAGTCATTGGTCCTTATGGCTGAGTATTACAGGATTTGGAGTAGTACAATAATGGTGCTCACACCAGAGAGGTCCAGGCCCCAATAGTTTCTTAGTCTAGAAAAGTTGGCATCTTAGAGTCTCATGATTGAGACAGTACCAAAAAAGAAAATGGGGGAATGAAGGACCCTGGATTCTAGGGTCTGACCCAGGCATTCAGTTCAGGTATTCAGCAGAGCACCACCCATGAGAACAAGGAACTAAAAGTCTAAAAGTCTGTCCCAGGAAACAGAGTGACCCAACCCAGATAGCCATAATCAACTCAGATAGTACATAGTAGTCAAATCTGAGATTAAAATACCAGAAGTTCCAAGCAGAATAACTGCGACCAACACCCAGTTGTAAAAGCCCCCTAACCAGCTGATCTTAAGGCAACCCCATGACTATTGTGAGCAACCTTATGACTTGAAAGTATGACTTTTAAAGTGATCAATCATGTAGTGCCCCAGTTGCTATGGTGATCTTATGGTTTTAGCCTTTAAAAGAGATATGAGATTGTTAATCCCTGCTACTCCTTTGCTCCCTAGGCAGGGAGGAAGCCTGCCTGTACAGATGAAATAAATCCTCTTGCTTTTTGCATCAGAAAAAAAAAAAAAAAGAAAAGAAAAGTTGGCATCTTAATAAATTCAATCTGACAGAAAAGGCCTGAAATGTTCCCAGGGAGCCACTGCTCTTGAGTCCACACTGGAATCCTAGGAAAGCTGGTTCTAATGTTAGTCAAGGAATCAGAAGTAGCAACACTGGGGAAAAATCACTCCAGTGACTTGAGGGAAGACCAAGCTAGTCAAATGTGGCCACAACATGTGGAATAGAGGCAGGTAAGCCACCCACACTGTAGACACTGCCCTTATATTGTATCTCTTCAATTCCTGTAGCTGCTTTTCAGTAGCAGCTTCCTCCTCCTGGCTTGTATTCCTTCTTCAGTGACTCTCTAGATCTCTGCTGGATCCTTACCAGATCCTCCAGCCATCACATATGACTCAGAGTCCAAGATCCCTGCCAGCTACCTGACTGAGTCTTTCCAATCACAAGATAAACTTGTTCCAGGCATTTTCACCAAACTGTGGAAAGAACCAGACTGAAGCAGAGAAAACCTTGAATAGAGGATGCATTTCCCAAACTAGAAAAACAGAAGAAGTCAAGATCGTAACTCTGCTATGAATTAGCTGCATCCTGAACATTGTAAGTACTCTACTAAAAGAGGAAAGATTACTTTAATAACAAAAAGAGAAACTCTAAAAGAAGGAAAATAAAATCCCAATGGACATACTAACTCTAGGTACACAGACCCAATGAAGAAATTAAAACAGCATGAAATAAACAAAATAACATGTCTCCTCCAAAAAGAAAGTACAAATCCCATAATAGCCCCTAATGAAAGTGAGTCTGAAAGAATCTATAGGAATGAACTCAAAAGAATGATTATAACTATGGTCAACAACTCAAGGAAGACAGGAAAAGATAAATAGTATAAGTAAGTTAACCTAAGACATAAAACTTTGTTTTATTTTTTTTAAATAACCCAAATTGAAATGATGCCAGAAATGAAAAACTGAACGAGCCAATTAAAACTTTAGAGAAAAGTTGCCTTGCCAACAGAATTGACTATGCAAAAAATAGAGAGTCAGGGACTAAAAATGATGTAGAGGAGTTATTTAACCTAGGAAATATCAATGAAAAGTTAAACACAGACAGACAGACAGACAGACACACACACACATACCACCACATGAACAGAATATGGGAGACTTCTTGTACAGCATTAAAAAAAACCTTTATCATCAATAAAACTTAGAAACTGAGATGCCCATCCAGGTACAAGAGGTTGACAGACCAAATAGACAAGACCAGAAAAGAAATTACCAATGACATACTAGTTAAAACATTAAAAACATAGAATAAAAGTATTGAAAGCTACAAGGGAGAAAGGTTACATTGTTTATGAAGGCAGCCTTATGAGATAACTGTCAGATTATTGCACAGAAATCTTTAAAGGCAGAGGGCCTGGAAAGATGCACTTCAAATTCTGAAAGAATTTATAATTGTATATGTCATACTTTATATCTGTCTCTTCTGCTGTTGTGTGTACTGATGAAGGTATTTGAAATTGTGTGTTGGCTTTCTGTCAACATGAATAATATATCAGAAGGGAAATTTGCATGTTTTAGCTCACAGTTTCTGAGGGGTCATTCTTTGCCCATCTAGCTTTATTTCTTTGGGTCACATGGTACGTTGGATCTGAATGTGTGGTATAGAAAGCATGCTCACTTCATGGTAATAAGAAACGCAAACAGGAGGGGCATGGATCCCAATAATCCCTTTATGAGCATACGCCCAAAGACTTAACTTCTTTATACGAGATCCCCAACAGTGCCACAGGCTGGATACCTTCTCTTTAGTATATGAACTTTGAGGAGCACTTTCTTTTTTGTCTCTATGTATTCATATGTGGCTTTCTCCGCTGTTTGCAACAGTCGACCCTTTTGAATTTGAAGTTATTTGTGTCTCCTTGCTTGTTAGCATCTCTTTTAGTTTGAATGAGTCCCTTCAATGTTTTCTTCAGATGGGCCTTATGGAAGTATGTGATTTCTGCTTTTGTTTTCTGTCCTGTATTTCTAAAGAATAGCACTGCAAATATTCTCACCTGGCAGTTAATTTTCCTTTCATTATTCTCATGTTTTTCTCTCATGCTTTGAAAGCTTTCTACTGAGAAAGAAGTCTGCTATAGGAAGTCGGAACAGACTTACCTGTTCTGTCTTTACTGCCTTGAAGATATTCCCTTTACAGTTGAGTGCTTGATTATAATATGTTTTGGCGTATACTTAATCAAGTTAAATGCGATAACCTTTGGCATTCTGTAACTTGGACATTTGTTTCTCTCTCTTGTTTTGGAAAGATCTCTGTTAAGATCTCTGAAAAATCTTTCCTGCATTTCCCATGGTTCCATCCCTCTGGAACCCCCAATTATCCAAATATCTACTTTCTGGTGCTGTCACCATATTCCTATACTTTTCTTATTTTTTTTTTCTCTTCTTTTCTTTTTATCCTTCTGTGTGTTTTCAAATAGCCTGCCTTTAATTCACTAATTTTCTCTCTGTTTAGCCTGTGCTAGCATTATCTTCTATTACAGCTTACTTTCCCTCCATCCATTTTTTTTTCTTTTTTTTTGCTCAGCAGTTTGGTAGCTTTTTCTTTAAATTGCTTCCCTTTCTCTAAGTTTCTTTGCTGTCACACTGAGCTATGTCTTTGGTTTGCCTTGGACCATGTTGAGTTTCCGTAAGATAGCTGATTAATTGCTATCTAAAAACTCACCAGTTTTTTCAGATTCTTCAATTTATTGAAACAAATTTATAATGTATGTCCTTATGATTTTCTGGAATTTCATTTATATCTTGTTATAATGTTTGCCTTTCAATGTCTAGTTTTATTGAAGTAGGTCTTCCCTTTTTTTGTTTAATTTGGTGAAGAATTTGCCAGTTGTGTTTTTACCCATAAATCAATCAATCAATCAATCAATCAATAAATTAAAAGATAGCTGCTTAAATTCTTTTAGAGATTGCCCATACAGGTATTCTTTCATTGTTGCTTCTACCTTATTTTAACTGTTAAGTGAAATGATTCCCTGCAAGTTCCTGAATATTGTAGTGGAGTGCATTTTCTGCATATTCAAGAATTAGGTATTTATTCTAGTCATTGTAGTCTGGTGTTATCTGTGCCTATCTTTCTACAAATGCAAGCCTTCTACTCTCTGCTTATCTTTTCTTAGACTCTTCAAATTGTGTCTCAAGCCCAGCTTTGCTGAAAATCTGTGTGCTGGTTGTTTTAGCCCTAGAGACTGACCTAAGCTCAGGTTTGTCTTAGATATGTCATTGGCTGTTGTTCATTAGTATTAGGTTATTAGGGTAGAATCTAAAATGAGTAGTATGACCTTATGAGCTTCTCCTTGGGTCTAGGGGAGGCCCTATGTTTTATTAAGCTTCAAGATAGTTCTTTGTCCTCAAAGCTGATATAAAACTGGGTTACATCTGAATCACACAGCATCAGGACCTGCTGTTTAGACAGGAAAGTGGCAATGCCGTGAGCTGAAACTTGACTCTGACCCACCAGCATACAGGTTTCTCATGGACTCTGTGGCATATCTGGAGGCTCCATATGCCAGCTTTGTTCTGGATATGGAGCCTGGTGTTGGTTCTTACTGTAGTGATCCCAGCACTGAATTCTTGCTACTCTCCTTACTGCCCAGGATTGAGGTTGTGGATGGGGACCAGGGAAGCCAGTCATTAGATAATGAGGTTCCCTTACTCAATCCATAATCATTGGCAGGGGAAGATAGGAAATGGGGCTGATGAGCATGATGCTGGATTTTAAGTTTATGGGCTGCATGTAAGCCACTTTCTCTCCTCCATGTAAGAGGCATCTTTCTTTCATCATTTGGAATTATAGAAGGGGACACTGGCAGATTCTTCTTACCTCCTCCATGGTTTCCGTTTCTCATCTGGTGTCATTAGCTCTTGGGAAGTAGTTTGATAGGTAGGTGAACATTAATCCAAACTTGTGTTTGTAGCTGTTGCAGAATCTTAAGCATCATTTTGCATGATTTTCAAATTTATCATCAATTCAATTTAGATAATAAACTCTTTTCAATAATATATTTTAAAATTATGAGCTAATTTCTACACAGTTTTTTTTCCCACCATAATAACATTTTCCCAAACATTGCATTTTAGGAAAAAAGGCAGCTTTATTTGACTGGTAATTCTATTGTTTGCAGAGTCCAGCCATATGAACCTCAGAGTTCACAGCTCATTGAAAAATATGTATCACATGTAAATTAGGATCTAACTGGTAAATAATAAATATAACTTGTATTCTCCTGTAAGAACCTCTGTGTAAATCCAGTAAATTATTTTCCTATAGATGCTAAGTTATAACACTAATCATAGTATTGATAGCTAAAAATGACATTTGAAAAGCAAACCTGGGATATATTATTACTCTTAAGAATATGATTTACTTCAAAAAAACAGTTTTAGGTAAACTTTTAAAGTAATGGAACCTGAAAATTGATAGTGTTTAGTCTTTTCTGTATTTTATGTGTGAAAGTTAAAGAATATAAAGGTATGTCTTTTGGATGGCTAATGCTTTAATAAAAGCTCCTAAAAACCCAAAGACTTCCATATATAAAATATTGACTTTAGCAATATTATCACAAAGAAGTTACATGGCTTTCCCTTTGCATCTCTATAGCCACACCTCACTGATAATAATAATGTATGTTCCGAATAAAGGCTTAGATCTTCTATTTGTCATTTCAGAAGTAAATGAGCTTTAGAGTTTTGACTTGTGGGAAAATAAATGCATTGGGTAATGATCCATAAGACCTGCTTTATCTTCTTCCCTCAGATGAAGTGGGCCATGCATTCCCTGGTAAGGCCAACGTTTGACTTACTAGAGCAAGCACATAAGGGTGCAAGGAGGGGGGGATGCATGTGCATGTGTGTATGTGCTTGTGTGTGTGCTTGTATGTGTGCATATGTATGTGAGTGTGTGTTTGTGTAAAATCAACGTCTTCTATTCTTCTATGCTGCCTAAAGTTTTACAGTCTTAAATGGAACTTTCTTATTGAGTGCATCCAACTGGTCTGTTCTAATGGTCTGCCTTACAGAGTTTACTATTTCTCTTGCTAGATAATCTGTCCTCTGCAGTGCACTAAGAATGAAAGTTTCCTACCACATAGTAGTTGGTATAAGATGTGTATTAATTAGTTCTGGTGAATTCTGTATGTGTCACAATTACTCATTTGACCCAGGCTGCACCTTGACAAAATTTTTCTCAGAACAGAGCAAATCTACCTGCTGTAAAGAAAGGAGCTATTGAATATTATTTCCAGTA
Organism: Sigmodon hispidus; assembly: GCA_004025045.1. Classification (NCBI taxonomy): domain Eukaryota; kingdom Metazoa; phylum Chordata; class Mammalia; order Rodentia; family Cricetidae; genus Sigmodon; species Sigmodon hispidus. Next base: position 54,082 of record PVIH01006079.1, read on the forward strand.
CTTCTCCTCTGAAGCACTTTAATGATTAGTTGATTTAAAAGTCAAGGAGGAGTATTTCCTTTGCACTGTTTCCTGCAACACTTATTTCTAAATAGAAAAAGGAAGTCTTTATTTCATTAGTATAATCATCAAACAAAGGAAAACTTTCAGAACTTGGTTGTGAATTATCTTTTACTTTTTGCTTAAAGTTTTAGAAGGATGATGTTTTATTTCAACAAAAAAATTTATTTTGTTTAAATAATTAAAGGAATCTGCAACTGATAAGTAAAAGGACAGTTTACTAATAATTAGATAATGAAAATGTAATACTGTATTATTATGGGCAAAGGCTGAACAAGACATATTTATTCTGCCTTATATTATTTTAAGCAAGCATATTTATCCTATTTTTAAAATTGTATTTTAATTACAACATTTCACTGTTTCTTTTCCTCCCTTCAATCCCTTCTATTTTGCTCCCCTTCAAATTCACTGGCTCATTTTCTTTTTTAACAATTATCAATACATGCATGTATGCATTGTATGTACACATATATTCTCAAATATAATCTGCTGAGTCCATATAATATCGCTTATATATATGTCTCATTGTTCCATACATAATTATGAACAGGTGCATATGTCCTTTAGATAATACAGAATAGCTGATGTTCAGAATTTTCCTATCCCCCTCAACCTCATTTTCTCTTTCTGAAAGCCAAAGCATATGAATATGTATATATATTTAAACATATATACTCATATATATATTCCAAATAAAAAAGAATAAGACAGAAAATACTAAATCAAAACACAAAGCACACATGAAAAAATATGAAGTCTGTTTTGTGTTGACCAACTACTTAGGAAGTCATGGGCCTTCCCTGTGTATACCCTAAGACACTACACTGGATAAACTGATTTTCTCATTTCTAGCAGATATCAATTGTACATGGATTCTTGGTAAAGGGTAAATCTTCACGTGCACTTTCCCTTCTCAGAGCTGGGATTTTGTTTGTTTGTTTGTTTGTTTGTTTGTTTGTTAGAACCTTTGCAGGCTTTGTGCATGCAGCCACCTCCCTGTGATGTCTTATATATCTACCCTGTTGTATCTGCAAGTCACTGTTTCCTTGGAGTTATTCATCACCTCTGGTTCTTAAATTCTTTCTGCCTGCTTTTTCTGTCAATATCTGAGCTTTGAGAGGATGATATTGATAAAGACATCCCATTTTGGACTGTGTACTCCAAAGACTTTCAATCTTAGCACATTGTCCAGCTGTCAGTCCCTGTGATATTCACCATCTCCTGGAAGAAGAAGCCTCTCTGAGGAGGGTTGAGACATGCACTGATCTTTTCCCACCCTTTTTAGGACACACACTATAAGTCTTTCAAATGTTGGGGAGCATGTATCAAAGCATATTAGTATTTGTATTTCTTCAGAAATTTAAGTAGCTCTCTTTCTCTTACATTCAGTGAGGAAATCAGCCCATGGGATGCTTTGCCCACAGTTAAAGGAGTTCTTCCCACTTTAGCTGACCTAATCTGGAAGATCTCGCAGAGTCACACCCAGAGGATTGTTCCTCTTATGATTTTCAATTTTGTCAACTTGACAGTCAATATTAACTATTGACCCTTGCTGGCTCTGAGGTCAGAGAAGGTGCCAGAACTTTTGATCCCATCACCTGTCAGGCCTGAGGCCAGTGTTCTTAGGCTTGGAAAAATAAGAACCAATCAAACCCTAGATATGGGGAAGACTGATTAAAGTTAGGATAAAAGTTAATAAAATAGAAAACCAAACAATGAACCAATGAAATGAAGAGTTAGTGTTTTATAAAGAGAAAATTATTGGCAAATTCTTAGCCATGCTAACAAAAAATGAGACAATACAAATTAATGAAATTAGAAATCAAAAGAAAGATTAAAACAGGTGTTGGAAAATCATGAAAATCAACTTTACTTAAATTTAAAAATATAAAAGAAATGGCTAAATTTAGAGTAACTTTGACACATGAAAGTTATACCAGAATGAAGTAGATAATATCCATTACAATCAAGGTGGCTGTATTCTGAAGATGCAGGGGTGCTTCATCATATCTACAGCAATAAATGTAGCTTATTGCCTAAGTGGGGTCAAAGATAGAAACAGAAAGATCATCTCAATATATGAAATAAAGACTTTGGTAAAAATCCACCACTTCTTGATGACAAAGGCCTTGGAGATGTGAGAGTTAGAAAGGAAATACTTTAGCATAGATGACAAATCAACAACTAATATAATACTAAACAGTGAAAAACTTAAAACATTCCCAATAAGACAATGAGCAAATATAAGGTATTTATTTCTACTTGATATAGTACTAGAAGTCTTAGTCAGAAAAATATGGCATTAGAGCAAAATTAAACATGATACAATTAAGCAAAAGATGTCAGTGTATTCCTATTTGCATAAAATATAGTTCTATTTATAAAAGACTATAAGAACTCTACCATAAGACTAGAAGTAATAAACAGTCACAATGTGATGATACACAGTTAATGTGCAAAATTAGTGCCCTTTCTTTACAACAATGACTAATATATGGAAATTAGAGAAACAATCTATTCACAATATTCTAAAATATGTGTGTGCATGCATGTATATATTCATATATAGATGGGTTAGAACAACCAAGGAAGTTAAATAACTCTAACAATGAAAATGTTAAAGTAGCAAAGAGGAAATTGAAGGAGCCACTAAAAGATAGGAAGATGTTTTTGATTTAGTAGGATTAATATTGTGAATATGGCCATCTCACTAAAAGCAATCTACAGATTCAGTGCAATCCAATCAAAGTCTGAATGACATTTTTCAGAGACATAGAGAAAAACAATTTTAAAATTCATATGGAAGTACAGTAAGCCTGAGATACTCAAAGCAATTCTGAGCCCAATCAGTGCTATTACCACTATCCTTGAATTATCAGTCATACTAATAAAAACAGCATGATACTGGCATGAAAACAGAAGTGTGGACCTATTACACAGAGTAGAGAAGCCAAACATGAGTCTATACAATTGTAGCCACCTGATTTTGATAAAGATTCCCAAAACAAATTGGAGACACAACAGCATTATCAACAAATGGTGCTGGAAAAACTGGAGATCTAAAAACTGAAATAAAAATAGATTCTTACCTCTAACTCTGCACAAAATCAACTGTAGAAGAATCAATGACATCAATGTAAGTACCAAAACACTGAAACTTCTTGAGGAAAATTAGGTCAACCCTTCAAGATATAGTCATAGGAAAGGACTTTCTGAAAAAGACCAATGAACAAATGAAATTCATGAAAACATCAAGTTTCTATACATTGTAAGAAATCATCTATTGGGAGAAAAATCTTTGCCAATTGTTTATCTTTACATATAGAGCAGACAAAGTGTTAAAATACTGAACATCAAGAAGCCAAATTATCTAGTCAATAAATACATCATGAAATTGAAAACACAAATGACTAGTAAATATCTTTAAAGCTTTTGACATCCTTAATTATATGGGGAAATTCAAATGAGAAAAACCTAAAAGCTGTGTCTCAAATCAGTCATAACAGCTATTATCAAAAACCAAATTATGCTGACAAGGATATGGGGGAAGGGAAATCTTATTTTTATTGGTAGAAGTATAAATTGATGCAGCACTTCTGGAAAGCAACATAGAGGCTTCTCAAAAATGTAAAAACAGATCTAGTGTAGGAGCGATCCATACCCTATCCATACCACTCCTGGTAGCAAGCTTAGAGGGCTCTGTATCCTTGGATATAGATACTTGCCCACCAATGATCATTACAATATCCAGGAAATGAAACCAGTCTTGATATACACCAGTTGATGAATGGATAATGAAAACAAGGTCAATATACATATTGAAATTTTATTGAGTTGAAAGAAAAATAAGGTCACCTGATAATGGCTGCAAGGAATTAAATCAGGCCAGCTTCAGTTGTGCTGTGACAATTTTATTGAGAACAACCAGACTTTTTAATACCTTTATCAGAAAGAAAATAAAATTGGTAGGAGAAATACAATTGTAGTGGCTAGTGATGTTTACAAGTCACACAAGGGGCACAAGATTAATGTCTAAGACCAACTATCCTGTCAGGCCTCCATGTTTCCTTGACTACTAAGGGATCATACAGAGAAACACAAACAGCCTGAACACTTCACTGCCTGAGGGGGTGTATCAGTTTCTCAGGAACTGAAAGGCACATTGTGACCCAGGAGGCATGGACTCCAACCTGAAAAAAACTATGATGCATGACCCTCAAGGAAGATAAACCAGGCCAACTCGATGGTTTTCTGCAATTGCAGGTATATGTTTTGGAGTTAAAATTGATAGTTTAGGAAGTAGCGATAAAAGAGGCATTGGTGGGTTGAAAGGAAGTTGTTAGAGATTATTCCCTTTATGGTTGGAGTATGGTGAACTATAAAATTACTTAATGGCAGGAGGTAGGGCAAAGTTCTCAGTTAGATTTGGGTTGAGGTTCAAATGAGGGATGGGCATTGGGGAATAGGAATAATGATGGAGTTCTGTTTGGAGTGTCATACTCAAGACTTTCCACTTTGGTTTAGAAACTGTTTTGTCTCCTAAGTGGGAAGTTGTGTGGTTCCAGATTCCTTTGGATCACAGTTACAACTGTTTCTGCATCTGTGGGTGTCTGAACACAGCAGGAGCCTCCATAGATGGCCCTGTGTGGACAGGATACCCCAGAGACTCTTATCATCTTAAGGAAGCTATTCCAAGTGAATTTACAATGGTGTATCATGGAGTCAACAGTGAGTGGCTTCTAGCCTGTTTCTGAGATGCATTTAAGGCACCATTTCAATTGTGCTCACACAAAGTGAATGGCTTTCTTTTTTGTTTGGGTTATTTTGTTTTGAAACAGGATCTCACCATGTACTTCTGGTTGGCATGGAACTCACAGGGATCTGCAGGTCTCTCTGCCTCTGGGTGCTGGGATTCAAGGCATGCCCCACCCCATCTGGGTACATAGCTTCTTTTTAATGATGCTCTTCTTGTTAGCAACCACACTCTGTATGATTTTAGCTTTCAGCCCACTTCTTTTCTGATAAGAGGGCTTTCCTAAATCTTTTTGCTCTACTTCTCTCCCCCCGCCCCACCCCGCAATTGATTTTCACTATAAATCTGGCTTCAAATAGCTATCAAAACCATACAATTGCACAATGTATGATGTCTTGGAATTTTAGCCACCCACTTAATTAGTCCAATATTTTGGAATTCAATGTCACTTATGGCATGAACAAAATGCAGATAAATCCTTTTCTAAAATGTAGCAAGAATGACCTTGGGTCTGATTTCCAGTGTAATTCTTATAAGAACTTTTACTGCTCACATTTCTGTCAGTATTCTGGTCATCTGAGTACCTACCAGAACCACCCATGAAGCTTTGTTTACAATATTCAAAAGCTCTTGTATACATCTCTAAACTATTCTGTGTCCCCCCACCCCCGAATTGTTCTTAAGGCCTAAGCTCCCTGTATCAGGTTTAGTCACAGCAAAAGCCCCATTATCTGGCATAATTACTATGATCAAAATTCCTTACCCAAGCAGCCTAAGGAGGAAGTTGTTTTGTTGGCTTACTGTTCATTGTGGTGGGAAGACATGCAAAGCAAATATTTTACATCATGGCAGCCAGAAAAATGATAAAAGGGACTCATGAAGGAAGTTCATTTCATGAACTGAAAATAAAACATTTTCAAGGTCCTGTCTCCAGAGACTTTATCTGTCTACTAGCTTCATCTCCTGAATTTTCTAGAACCTGTTAAAAGAGTCATTCAAGCTGGAAAACAACCTTTAACCATATAAGCATTTTGCAGGGGCATACTTCATATACAAACAATAATGGTTTGATTACAGTTTGTCCATGTGATACTGGTCTATTATGTAAAATATTGTCTGGGACAAATTATTTCTTTGTGAGGGAGTGATTAGTTGGCCATAACCTAAATAAATACATTATCATAAGTATTTTATAAAATTTTCTTAACACAAAGTTTAAGAAAGCCCTTGGCCTTCACATTAAATAGATGAGCTTGATTCTTCATTTTCCTATTAAAAAGATAATACTTCCTGAAACTTTAATAAAAGTAAGTTCTCTAGCAAGACAGCCTGCCTGCTTGACTGCATAATAGACTCACAGCTAAGGTTAAAATCTCCTTATTAAAATGACAGCTGGAGGTGAAGAATATTAACTGAGGGTAAAAGCAATTGTATGTGTGTATTTTTGCTGTCTTAAGGACCATTGTCTAATGGATTACCTTTAGATGTAAGGAGACAGGCCTGATGTGCACTTTTGTTCCCTGATTTCTACTTCCTCAAAATGAAGATACATATTTTTCTAAACTGAGGAATTATCTAGTTTTTAGAAGCATACAACACTGGTAGATTTCATTATAACTTGTTGATCTGAATGGGATTAAGTAATGTTTGTGGGGCTGGAGGGATGGCTCAGCCGTTAGAGACTAGGCTCACAGCCAAAAATTTAAGTAATGTTTGTACTGTAAATTGTAGAATGATTACAAGAAACTTCTTTCTAAACCATGTCCTTGCTGTGTGAAGGGATTGTTTCCTATAAAAGATGAGGATAAGAACTATGAATAGTTGGCCCTCTATAAGAATACATGTTATCTGTCTTGACTTTTTCAAAATGTTTTATTTTAAAAGTAAATTTAGTGTATGCATCTTTTCTTTAGATTGGAAAGGAATTTGGTTTTCCAGTTAGCATAAGGGAGGATGATGCCTTCAACTTGTCTGATGCAGGGTAGCTCACTCAAGTCTATGCTTATTTCATTCGAGTGGTAGATCTTTAGGCAGTTTTCTCTGGAGCTGTAGTTGATCAAATCAACTGGGGATTTATTTAAAAAATTTTAAGGAATTTTTTTTTTTGATAGAACATTGACACTGACTACTACATTTTGAAATAAGTCAGCACATAAGTTTTGGTTTTAATCTCTGTGACCTCTCTGTTTCTGTCTATAGTTTGGAAGAACTGAAGTGATCGATAATACTTTGAATCCTGATTTTGTAAGAAAATTCATTCTAGACTATTTCTTTGAAGAAAGAGAGAATCTTCGTTTTGACTTGTAAGTTCTACTAAAACATGACATTGTAAATGTGATTTTTAGATACAACTTGTGTAGCATAGTCTTGACTGAGTAGATTACCCTGAGTATCTGGCAGTTCTGTTCGAAGGCAGCTCTATTCTATTCAGCCAGAAGCAAAAGCATGGTATTGAATATTACTTTTCTATACTGCTTTGAAATATGAATTGAACAGAAGAATGGACAGCTTAGTCATGCTGGGGAGTGCAGGTGAACTTTCTCTCAAACCTACCTATTCCTCAGAGGGCTCCTTCAAGCTTAGAGTAGTCTAACAGAACATGTCCAGCCTAATGCCTAATGACAGTTGACTCATTTCTTCCCATGGTATGCTAGTCTAGCACTGTGTATATCTCCCCTGATTCCTTGATACTTATTTTTTAATATATAACTTTAAAAACTTGTGTGCACATGATGAGTGGTCTTCTGTGTTGCCTTTTACACAGCAATTTGACTCTCAGTACTTTATTCCCAAGAATAATAATAAATCCCACTACATTGCAAATATGGATACTGTTCCAGGTTACCTACAGCAGAAGAGTAGAGTCTGTGGAAATGGGCATCAATAAATGATAAAATATATTTTATTCTTGCAATAACAAGACAGTAGTGACCTGCCATGTGGGTGTTGGGAATTGAACCCAGGTCCTTTGGAAAAACAGCCACTGCTTACAATGACTAAACTATGTCTCTAGCCCAGTGCTTCATGTTTTTAAGACCCAGGGTGGTAGTTTTTGTTTGTATTTTATATATTTTTCTATTTTGATACTGAATTAAGTATATTAAAGTACAATTGCCAAGTTCAACTTCCTTTTCACAGAAAACATGAAGACAGCCTTTTACTTAGGTATTGTCAGTTATAAATGAGCCAATGTTCCACAGAGGTGAGCTTTTGGGGACTCAGAAAGTCTGGACATACATAAAACAAAGCCCTTGAACGAGGGGAGGGGGGGCAGAAAAAAAGATGTGCACTTATATTTAAGATGCTCTGTGTAATAGAATATGCCATTGTATTATATCAAAATAATGAATACTTATGAAGTATTTTAAATGGCTAGTGCTTTGTTTAAATCATTGAAAATGTCATGCCAGCCTATCAGTGCTTACAAGTTCTTTTGCATAACAAAAGATAACATCTTATTTGAAAAAGTCCTAGCTTTCCTTCAAAATAAAATGAGTTCTTTACTGTTAGTAATTGTATTTTACTCTGAAATATGTATAATCAAAGAGTCTGTAATATTTTCTTTAAAAGGCATCAGATGTTCATCAGATTTAGCAAGCAATATTTCTGATATTCACATTAAGCTTTTACTTCCACAAAGCTTCTTTCCAAATAATCAAAGAAGGATAGTGAGAGATGAAAGTAGAATGTAACAATAGCTTCTGCTCACCCTTGACCATGAAGGCTACAGTAGTATTACTTACCATTTGGTGAAGACCTCGTGAATGTGGCTCACTGCCCCACTTGCTCAGAGCTTACAGCAAGTCCTTTTGAAATTCCTCTTCTTTCAAAGCATCATAGTACCCTCTTACTGTTTCCACTTTGCTTTTTATCTTAAATCCAGTCACTATTTCATGAGTTTTTGGTTCTGTTTCCCTTTTCTTTCCCATTTTCACATCTATATACATTACTTTCTTTCACTTAAAAGTAGTAAATATTTGTTATAAATGTAAAGTGATGTAGCTATTTGAAAAATCAGAATTCTATTATTTCTATTTTAAAAACCTGTTAGCGGTTCACTGTGTTAATCACCAGAGCTTCTTTAAACATTAATATACATGTGAGATTTGAAGCACATGTATTTTCTTGTATCTTTAAGTTGTCACATAATTTTTATGCCACAGATAGCTATATACTTCATTTATATTTTAGGTGACATTAGAGTAAAATATTTTCATGACTTTTATTACAAGAATAAAATGTATTTTACCCTTTATTGGTGCTCATTTTCACAGACTCTATTCTTCTGCTATAGGTAACCTGGAGCAGTATCCATATTTGCAATGTAGTGGGATTTATTATTTTTTGAGAATAAAGTATTGAGAGTCAAATTTCAGTGTAAAAGGCAACACAGAAGACCACCCATTATTTGCTCTCATTTTTGAAACCACCCCAGAGATGTACAGTCTTTGTTATTTCTCTGAACTCTCATTTTTTAGCTTTGACTGAATTATTTTCCTGGGATTTTGGTTGCCTTTTGCTGACAGGCACACATCACCCAAGGACAGCTTACACGCTTTCTTTGTTGTCATCCTTTGTCCCCTTTCTTGGCATTTTGGGTTCTTGCCCTGTTCTTAGTTCCTTTTATGCTGTGGCTGTTTCAAAAAATGGTTATGACAGGAAATAGAAAGTAACTGAGGCAGGCTGACTGATACACTATCACTTCAACTTCCTAGAAATTACAGGTCTTACAGAAAACAAATAATCTTTGAACCATGAAGGTGTTCTGCAAGACTGAATTAATAGCATTAAAATTTCAGAATTTTAATTCAAATAACATCTCAATTTTATATACTTGAGTAAAGAAAACAAGGAGGGCTAGAAACGGTTAACTGCAGATCTCAAGAAAAGCAGCACACTCATTCTCTCAGTCTCTGTGGCTTTTTAGTATTTAATTTTGTTGTTTCATTTTATTGATATATCTCATACTTTCAATTTGATACTATGCTGTTTTTATACTGTGATCTTATGTAAATAATATACTTCATTAGCTTTTAAAATTTTTCATATAATACTTGTAAAAATGTATGCTAACTTTAGACAATTTAGAAAAGAACAAATGAACTAAAGTATACTATGAAAAATCAAATGTGAGTTCCAACTCCCATCACTCAAGAGAGCTGACAATACTCCATCCAATGCAATGACACTGACATTTGAAGTTTGAAATATCCATTCTTAGCACAATAGTGTGTGGTTTTGTAAAAAGATGAGAGAGAGAGAGAGAGAGAGAGAGAGAGAGAGAGAGAGAGAGAGAGAGAGCTTTAACCTTAACCTTAAAGGTGGCCTTGAGTTTTGGTAAGAAGTTATGCATGAAAGGGTTTAGTTTGGAGAAAGATTAGTGTAAGACAATATTATTTTATTAAAGAGGAGCCTGGCACACTGAAGTTCTTTTGGCCATGTTCATAAACTCCAGTCCACAATCATTTTGTCATCCTGGATTCTCTCTAGAACATCTTCCTTGTCCAGTAGCAATTGGTTAAAACCAAAGCTTGTCACATCCCCATGTAAATTCCTGTTTACAAAATTTACTTCTGTTTACATAAAATATAGTTTCCCTCAGCCCTGTGATTGGGAAAACGCAGTTTCTGTTCCTCCAGTGAGTGAGTTTTCAATTTTTAACAACACTATTTAAGCTATTAGATAAAAAATGTAATGTGTATAATGTGCATAGCTTGTTAATATGACCTGATTATTGTTGATATCTAGAGAAAAAAAAATTCCATTTTAAAGAGATTTTAAAATCACTTGAGTGGTACAAATACCTCTGATTCAAAGAAAAGTCAAATCTGTAACTTTAAACAATAGAGTTCATACTTAGTGTATGTAGCATTCAAGTGATCCAAAAGTATCAGTTCTATTATTGAGTTATTTAGAAATGAAAAATGTGTTACTTTTAATGTCTCATTGATTGTTGTTCAAATTAATTCGTATGTTTGTGTGTTCTAGGAAACATTTTTAGCTATATTTTGCAGAAATAATTTAAAATTTATACTTTAATCTTTCAGATATGATGTTGATTCAAAGAGTCCCAATTTGTCCAAGCATGTAAGTTCATATTTTTATTATTATATATGTTTCAGGATTATTTATTACCATATTTATGATTATTTGATAATTTAAAAATTATGTCCATGACTTTTGATGTGATGTGATTTTCATAGAAAAGTAATATTTTTAAGGAATGCTGGAATCCCACTTAGTTTATTGAAAGCAAGTACCTTCAATAGATAGAATGGACCAGTGTTTCCATTTTATTTTCTATTATAGATTCAGTTTAGCAGACTGAGTCAGTGAAGCAGGTTGTCTTAGTTGGCTCCACTTTACCAAAACATTGGGAAGTACATGGGTTCCAGACAGAGCCATGTCCTGCTTTCCTAGATTTCAATTGTTACCAGAATTTCCTTACAAGCCAGTTTCTTAAGAGTGTAAGACATACTCATTTTCATGTCAAGCCATGCCCTTTTTCCCAATCTCCATTCTCTACCTGGAGTAGTGGCATGAAATCTGGGAGCAATAGAGAGCTAGAGCTTGACATGTTCAGCAAGATAAACAGAGAAAAAGAGTGAAGCCTTTGGGCCAATTTATCTGCTTGTTACTGCACATCCAAACACATACACAGGTGCACACTTATCACATTCACACACACACATATGCATGTGCACTCACATACAAAATAAGTCCAATAAAAAATGTAAAAACTGTATATTCAGTAGACAACACAAATGAGTTCATCAATGCCTAAGTTTCCCAAGTGGGTAAAGTAGAAAGATAATGAGTTTTAGTTATTATAAGAATTACTGGAGATGATTACCATGGGTTTCTTAGAAATTAATATTAACAAAAATGGTTTCTTTTTGAAAGCATTGAAGTACAGATTTTAGATAAAAAGCACAGAGTGCATTCAATCCCAGGCAATTTATGATGCATTTCAAAGATCAGATGAGCCAATCAGAAAGCTGGGTCTGTCGCCAGAGAAATGATCCCTTAATAGCAGAACTGCCTACCTGCCCAGAGAAATGATCCCTTAATAGCAGAACTGCCTACCTGCCAGCTGCTCAGAGTGGAATGCAAACCAGCATCATTTAAAAACCATATCTAAGTGCATAAGCCCCATTCAGAGTGAAATCACTCTTTATCTTTTGCAAAATGGATTTGATAGCAAATGATTTCTTAAAAACAGATTTAAAAACCTTTGGTCTTTAATCTTTAATTTTTGATTACCTTGGAAGAACCTTCTTTTTAGAGTGATTTTGTTTGGTATTTGATAGTTAAGGATCTTGGGATATAAATCTCTTTTATGAGGATATGGTGGCATTAACCATTAATTCCAGCCCTCAGGAAGTAGAAGTAAGGTGCATATATCTGAATTTAAGGCCAGCTTTTTCTACATAATAACTTCCAGGTTAGCCAGGGCCACATGGTGAGCTTCTGACCCCCAAAACAAAAAAGGTCATAATAATATCAGGGAAAATGGAGGTAGAAAATAGACCTGTAGCTTTGGTTTGGAATATTGCTACATGACACACTAGCATAATTTTAATGAGTCTCTCTGACAGTTGGAAAGTTTTCAGTGGGTGAAATAACTGGTTCCAGTGCCCGGGCCAGGAGGTCTTCAATGTGGACCTGAAACTAGGGGAGAGACAAATGAAGAAACAGGAACACGGAGGAATTTCCATTCAAGCTCTGGCACACTTCATTTTTCCAACCATCGTTTAAATAGAATCTCAGAGTGTGAAGAATGCATGCAGCTGGGAGGAAGGAGAGGATTATTCAAGAAGGTGGCAAGCCTGAGGGGAGAAGTAACAGACAGGGTAGAATTGATATGGAAATCTATCTGTTCTCAGTTGAATGTCTGAAGAATGTCACCTGCTGGTCTGAGAGGATCAAAGCAAGCCACCTGGATTCATGGCCTAGCTTAAAACAATAGAGACTAACTGTAGAAGCTAATTTATAAACTGAAAAATGGCTTAATTAGGCTTAATGCTGTTTGAAGAATTGTCATAATCCAAATCACATAATCTAATTTCATCAGCTCAGCAATCCACAACAAGATTAAGAATAGGCTCATAGTTTGTGTGTCTAGGATTCCTGTTTGTGTTCCAGACTATATGACATTAAAACTATACATTATTTAACAATGTATAGATAGCCAAGAGGCAAGCCAAAATAATTTATTCTCTTCCTGGATTCAGAAGATGCCACTGAAATTCTTATTTCATACGTGGTGACAATTCAGTGGTTTCTTTTGCTCATGCGTCAATATCCTTCATTGTAGACATCTGTGGTCTTTTTTGCATTCTCTATTATGCATATAAACTTCTTCCAGCAGGTTAATTTTATTTGAAAATTAAATGCTTGGGCCATGAAATGTGCTTTCTCATAGGAGTGGATTCACAAATGGGACAAGGTTTTTTTTGTTAGAATGTAAAGCTAAGCCCCGTGGTTACTTTTCTCATATCTGAGACTAAGTACCTTCTAAAAGTAAACAAAATGCCTGAAGAAAGTAATGTAAAGGAGGAAAGTGTGTTAAGGGTTCATGTTTAGTAGGAAACAGTAGCAGTTAGTGTCATCATGGCAACTGACTCAGAGAGCCTGAAGAGAAACAGGTACAGGCTATACCTCTACAAAGCCCATTCCCAGAAAAACTTTAGGGGTCCCCATAAAGGTTCCATAACCTTTTAATACAGAGCCACTATGTAGGAACAAGTGTTCAGACCTGTGAGACCTCAAAGAACATTTAAACCAAAATACTAAATTAATCTACATATGGCTTAACTGAATTTAATGTGCATATCCCTATAGCCATTTCAGTAGTAAATGTGTTTGAGTCAACCCTTGCATTGTGAGATCAGAGAGACCCATGGACAGTGCAAAGAGAACCCCCTTTCTAAGAGCTGACACTTTGTCACTGCAGATGTAGAGTGGGCAGATTCATTCAGAGAACACAGATGCAAACAAGTGATTACAATAAGTTCTTTTCCTTATAGCATATATAAGGATGGATACTCATTGCATAGCAGAGAGAGAGAAAAGGGGGAGGGAGGGGGAGGGAGGGAAGAGAGGAGAGGAGAGGAAAAGAGAAGAGAACCAACAATCTGAGATTCCCCTCTACCAGACAGTATGGCTGTACTGTCATTCTCATGGCTATGTACTTACTGTGTATATAGTTTAGAAGAGATAGGAGGGGAGATACTGAAAAATTTAATACGACAACATTCTAGTTCAGAAAGGAAGCAGCAATATAGAGTCGTTGAGGCAGGAAGGGTTGCAGTATACTGCTGTTGCCATCTGTAAATTTTGATGAGAGCCTGCAGAGGTTTATAGACCATGCTTCTAAAGATTTCAAGTTTTTTCTTGTTGTAATGCTACTGGAGGGTGATGTGATTTGATTTATGCATTTAAATGATGTGTGCTCGCTGAAGTGAAGAATGAGGTCAGAGAAGCAAGACTGGAATTAAGGATAACAGTTATGAATGTGTTGTAATTTGACTGCATGAGTCACATTTAACAATTAAAACCACTGAAGTGGTAAAAAGCCGTCCCATCTGGAATGAATTATGGCTGCTTGATTACAGATGAATTTCCTGTTAGATGGAAAATAAGAGATATTTCATGGCTTTCTTGAGTATTGGTGAGAATACCTGAGTCAACATTGAAGTCAATGGCAGAAGTGACTGAAGCTGAGGATGAGGGGTGAGGGATACTTGGTAAAGAGATTTTGAGTTCTGGACCCCATCCCCCACCCCACAAGAAAGCTTCCATATGCTGAAGTTGATTGGCTAGGTGGTGTTTGAAGATTAGAGACAGAGGCCTGGAAAACACCAAACTATAGACTTAGGACTTTGGGTACTTTCAAGAGAGAGTCAGTGGAGAAAATAACATGATGAGTTTTTGAGGAAACTGAAGCCTTCGGAGATTCTGTAGAAACTTCACCAGAATCATCATTTTTAAAGCCTATTACTACATGCTATTGTCTGGCTTCAGTCCAGCCAGTGCTTTATCATGCACACAGGCTTGAGATCAATCCCCTTCCTTGTTTGTTCTGCTTCAATCCTAGGCACCCCTGCATCCTTTTTTTTCTTTTTCTTTTTTTTGAATAACCATATGCATTGTTGTCTCCTATACACTGTTGTTTTAGGAACAATGTTGCTCTTGGGGTTTTCCTACTGTCAAGCTTCTGTCTCGAATATTTACATGTTTTTCTCCTTCACATTACTCAGTCATTTTTTGGGGATTTTATCTGTGAGCACACAGTGTTTGTATCTTTTCCATCCCCTCTGCCCCTTTAGCTCCTTCTTGTTCCCTAACCTTTTCAGATACTTAAAAAGTATTTATTAAGTAATTTCTCCCTCTCCTCCTCCTTCCACCAGCCCCTTCCCATGTCCATTTCTCCCTCTCAGATTTATGGCTTTTCTTTAATTACTGTTGTTACACACATACCTGCATGTGTGTGTGCACACACATATACGTGAATAAATAAATAAATGCCCAATACTGAGTCTGTTTAGTGTTGCTTGTGTGCATTTATTTTCAGTGCTTAGCACTTGGTATTAAGTAACCACTTAAGTGGTTTATTCTGAGGATAACTAAGTCTCTTGCCAATTGATAATTGCCTGTAGGTATTGATCTATGGGTAAGAAATGGTCAGATTTCCCCAAATGGAGTTGGCATGTCATCCCATGTTGTCATTTTTCAGGTTTGTCATTTTATAGGTAGTATACTGCTGGGATTTTATAGGTGTTATCATTTCTGCTATATATAGAAGACACAATCTCCCAGTAGACTTACTGTTCTTTTTGACTCTTACAGTCCTTTCCCCCTCTTCTGCAATGTCCCCTGAGCCTTAGGTATAGGGGTTGGGGCAATAGCAATTGGGGTAGACACACCATGGTCAGTTGTCCTATGGATTTTCACTAGTTGTGGCTTTTTAAAAAAAATATTTATTTATTATGTATACAGTATATAGAAGAAGAAGGTACCAGATGGTTGTGAGCCACCATGTAGTTTCTGGGAATTGAACTCAGGACCTCTAGATGAACAGTCAGTGCTCTCAACCTCTGAGTCATCTCTCCAGCCCATGGTTGTGTCTTTTGTAATGGTCTCCATCTGCTGGGGGTTGGGGGCTTCTTTGATGAGAGCTGGGAACAAACACACCACTGCCATTTTCTTAAACATTGTAACTCCCAACTCCATTTTAATTTCTTATTTTATACCCACAGATGAGTGCAGCTCCCAGATGCTTCCTTGTGTTCACCATTAAGAGTCCTTGTTTAACTGTTCCCCCTGTTATCCTCTGATGTCTGGAGGATAAAAAGCTTTCTGATTCATGTTAGATGACGAGATCTTATAAGCATACTTCATGTATTTGTGGTTGATATGTGGGTTAGATTTTCTATCCTCATGTTGGTAAGATCTAGAATATGCCTTAGACACTTGAATCATACATAGAATTACTACCTGATCCCAGCTGAATAATTATTACTGTATTACTAATTTGCATGAGATAGGATGGTTTATATGGAGAATTGAATCTCATTCAGGATTTAATATCAATAGAGGTCCTATTTATTTTATTACATAATTAATATTATTACTTAGTAACACTAAAGTATTTTATACTTAACACTTACTATTTCATATAGTTTTAGTCTTCTGGTTATTTACATGCCAGCATGTTACATTTCAAACAGCTTTGTTGAGGACTAGTGTTTTACTGAAGATATTGTGGTTTCAGGAGTTACCATTTTACGGTTTCTTCTATTTGTGAATTGTATTGTTTTTTAAATGTATATTATATACATGTAATGATTTTAAAAATGAATTGGCTTTAATCAGTGACTACCAGTTTGTTGAAACCTTAATTTTCCTTTAGTAGCTTAGTTAATTGCCTGAATTTACACTCTGAGAATGACTAAATTATATTGAAATCATCATTAGTCCTAAAGGAAAAAATTGATGAAGTTAGTTGGGGAAATTTTTGAACTTTTCTTTGTAAGTTAGTTTAGAAGTTTTTAATAGAGCATTGGAAAGATTAACTTCTGTGGTTTGTCAGTGTTCTACTGCTAAATGTAAAAACCTTGGACTTGAAAGAAATAAAAAAGACTTGCTTTATTGTTAAACTGTGACCAATTATTTCTACTGAAATATTGACTCCATTTGTTGAATGTTGACATTTTTATCTCCCAAATGATATGACAGTGTCAATAGTCATTTAAAATTAAGAATCATTATTGAAATGATATAATACTTGGTTTGGTTATTAAAAGTGGTTGCCATGGTGAATGCAGTGTAGGATATTACTAACATCTAATTTTTCATCGTGATTAATGTGATTTATAGAAGTTAAATAAATAGACATATTAGAAAGACATTCCAGCAATAGATGTTAACATTTAATGACTGTGATATGATCTTTATGGACAGTTTTCACCAGATTATGTTAAAATACTACAAATGCAAAACATTTCTGTCATTCATTTTTTCACTTTTTGACTATTTATATAAAGGTATTAAAATTGGCTAAATGAGCTAAAAATGGATAAAAGCAAATTATGACTCGTGAAAAGATCTAATGATAAAGTCATAAACAGTTGACTGTTCTCAGTTACTTTGTTGAATTAACTTAAACTAAAAACAATCCAATGTCTTTTAACTTTAATTATCTATTAATTACTGACACTATGTATTTAGATATACATCAATTATTGATAAAGTATGAAAACTATTTCTGAATTATCTCTAGTAGAACTGTTTAGAGAAAGATATCATTTTGTGAGATGCTTATGAAATTGTTTATTATTAAGTTTGTGATATGTGCATTAATAGTGTAAAAATCAGAAACTTTTCTTGCAGGTAATACTTCTGGGTTTGTTGTGTCATTGTTGAAAATGCCTTTCCTCTCATGTATGTACAATATGTAGGACGAGTTGGGTGTGTAAGACACACCTGCCTTGCATTATAGCATTAACTGTGACCTTCCATATCTGCAGAGTGGAACTGGAAGTAAAGCTATTTTATTTAGATATTATAGTATCCCAGTGTTGGATTCTTGTAGCAAGTAATACATTATGAGTATATAATAAAGCTTTATGCAAGGGGATAAGAGGGTTATGTTTCAGACAGCTATTCTAAATACTTTACATATATTTTCTACAGATATTTTCTTATAATCTTTCCTGGAATCCATGAAGTAGTCCAGTCTACGAAATGGATGTAGTAATTCCTACTTGGGTTTGAGTGTAGGAAATAAAGACCTTCATGATTCTATTTAATTGTACCATATTATCCACTATAAACTCAATGTGTGTGTGAGGGGGGTATGTGTAACAAGCTTTTCTTTGTCAGCCACCAGCTCACAAATAACATGAACACTTCTTACTAAAAATGAAAGCTCAGCCTTAGCGTAGGCCTGTCCCATTAGCTCTTATAACTTAAATTATTCCATTAATCTATGTTCTACCTTGTGACTTTTACCTTTGCTTCATTCTGTATGTCTGACTCCTTCCATGTCTCTTTGGCATCAATGGGGCCAACATTCATTTATCTTCTACTTTCTCTCTTCCCAGAAGTCCCACCTATACCTCCTGCCTAGCTATTGGCTATTCAGCTTTTTATTACACCAATCACAGGAATACATTTCCATACAATGTACAAATATCCTACAACAAGCAAGAGAGAGAGAGATACTCAAATAAATCACGTACAGAAAGCATTAGTATTTGTACCTAAAAAGGACAAAATCAGCTCTTTTAATGTAAAGTGAGTTTCTCTTTAATATTTAAAAATTTATTTACTTGTTTATTTATTTACTTATTGTGTGTGTGTGTGTGTGTGCTGTAGTGTGCATGCTGAGGTTGGAAGATAGTTGACAAGCGCCATCTCACTCTCAGTGACATGTGAGTCCCAGGGATTTATTAGCAGCAAGCACACTCTGACCCTTCCCATAGGTGTAGAATTTCTAAAGCTCAGAGTAAAAATGTAATGATACAGAGAATATAGACAAGTATGAAGCTAAAATCCAAAATAAAATGTAGGCAAACAGATCAGGAAACATTCATAGTTCAGAAATAATTAAAACAATAAATCTAAAGAAATAATATTATGCTGTGTGTAGACCTAAGAAAGAAGAGAGAAACCAGTATGTTTGTGTATAATCAGAAGGACCCTGGTTGCGGGGACTTCGAGTCATTTAGTTGTAACAAATGTAGATGCAGATTACTGGGGGAATAATCTGAGCATGCCCAGGCTATGTGCTACTTTTTTTTTTTAAGATTTATTTATTTATTATGCATACAGTATACAGAAGAGGGTACTAGATCTCATAGATGGTTATGAGCCACCATGTGGTTGCTGGGAATTGAACTCAGGACCTCTGGAAGAGCAGTTAGTGCTCTTAATCTCTGAGCCATCTCTCCAATCCAACTTTTTATTCTTATTGTTATTTAATCCCTCCTGCTCTCTTCCCTCCTCTCCTTTTTTTCTCTTTTAGCTTTGGCACCAGCCATATTGAGTATAATACTTTATGTTTCAGTGAATTCTTGGTATGAACAGAATGGTTTTCATACATTATGACAATGTTATCTAAACTATAAAGAAGAATTTAATAAATATTTACTGTTTTCATGCTCATTTGGGGATAGAACAGTAGCCACTATTATATTATACACTAAGGCATTTCTCAGCTGCCTGAGATTCTCTAGGCTGGATTTGGTTTGTAGCGGGTGAGTAGAGTCGTAGAGAGGCTGCATTTACTTCTGGAAATATCATCACAACCTAATTATAATGATTCCACAACTGGGTCACAGCACTGGCATAAGAAGCAGTGAGACAGTTTATGATGTAGTTTGTTTTTATTTTTTTCTCTACGTACAGCTAAAAGATGCCTAAAAATACCCACTAAAAGATACTAGTTATTTACACATGAGTATACTGTAAAATGCATAGCAGATGTGAGCCATTAAACCAGCTAAAACACACACTGAATAGAAGTTTCCTACCTCATGACTGCTTAGTAATATCATGAGCTGACTTTTGTGCTGTGAGTAGTGAGTGTGTTTCTTGATAAAGTCTGTACACACCAAGAAATGTTGAGCACACCCAGGGATGCTGTGAATATTCAGCAGGATATTAACACTGGGGGGATTCTCATAGATTGTTGTTATAGTTCACATTTTACTAATTTAACTATTTTAATTTTTGTTCTGTGGTGTAATAATGATGCTCCTGTGTTCACTGGTAAGTGTGTAGGATGGAACCTATTTCTATTTTGTTCTTTTGTTCAATAGCAGATAGCTTTAACTAAACCTAAGTATTCCATTAACTAAATCCATTTAACATGTTTTTGCAGCAGCTCATTTGATATAAATATTTTTAATAAGCAGTTCTAGAATGCTCTACAAATGTTTTTTGTAGCTACCCAGTAGAGCAATGATTTTCCAAATACCAAGCATTTGGAAGGCCAAGTATTCAACTCTAGGTAGCTTTAGATTTGTTTACTTCCCATATTTTAAGTATGTTAAAGTATGTTAAAGCAATTTAAATATAGCTTTAACTCTTAATAATTACAGTAAGAATCTAAGTTGTTTTTGTATACTTGGAAACCAATTCAAAAGGACTTGCATCAGTTACCTAGTTCTATATTTAGAGTAAACTTCTGAGTGTCTGGGCTGCTCTCCTCTCCTTCCAGCTCTACCACACACAGTGACAATTCACCAAATCTGTTTCCCACCACTCACTGCAACCTCAGCTTGGGTCTGAGCACATTACTTAATATTATCAACTGCTGTCTCCTGAATGAAAACTCTGCTGTCCTGAGCCCATGTTGCAAGCTGGTACTGGAGCCATGCTATCTGGATGCTCCGCTCTGATTGTGTCCCTATTCTGATCCAAGCTATCTGATTGCTTCCAGTTATTGAGCCAAGAAAGTTTCTCAAGATCTTGGCTGTTCACATACACTTCTTCCCTTTCCTTGAGTTTCTTTCTTTGCTCAGTTACTGCTTACAGATAGTCTGATATTTTCTCTAACACTTCAGTCTGAACCTACCTTCTTCTCAAGGCTCACTTCCTAATCTACATAGGGCCTTTTCTCCTGTTTGGACTTAGGGCGCTATCTGCCTTGCTTTCCCTGCACTGAATAATGAGGGATTTTATTTTTTGGCTTGTTGGCCTCCTGTGTATCTCACTTCAGCTTCTCTCACTGGCTCGAAGCAGAGACAGCATGGCTGGACCTAAAACCCTAGAGAGCCTTGGATTCATCTTCTGGGTTTTCATTATGATTCTGAGCAAGTTGTTTTCTTCACATCTCAGCTCCTTTATTTGCAAAGTAGGGCCAGGAACAGCTCCCAAGCCTGAATTGGCTTTTTTTTTTTTTTTTTTTAAAGTCATTATTTTTAAAACTCTACAGAACTCAGTATCACACCTTAGACATTTAACTAGTAGATTCATTGACTCTTCTTCTCATAAAAATGAAGCATCATATTTGATGTCTGTACATCATTCACTGGGTTTCCCTTTGGCTAGTCAATGCACAGAACTTCTCCCTGCAGAGCTTTTAGAATCAAACTGAAGCATCTAGGCTATCCTGGAGCATGTGGCTTTTTCCTGATAACCATTCTGCTTTCTTACTGCATGAATCCAGATGGTGGCAGAGCCCTTCTCTTATAGTCTCATGACATTGCAGTATCTAGAAGCTCAAAATAGCAAACTAGTTCTGTAACTAATATGTGAAATTACATGTGAACTTGGAGGAAAATGGCATGGTAACAATTGATTTATATTGAGCTTATTTTTGGAATTGAGAATTCTGTATTTTGGTAATGAAAAAATGCAAAAGTGATGCACAAGATATCTACTTCACAGTAGTGTGGGAACTTATGAGCTGTAATCCTTTTATCTATTTTAGGACTTTCTGGGACAAGTGTTTTGTACATTGGGGGAGATTGTTGGTTCACAGGGAAGTCGTCTGGAAAAGCCAATAGTGTAAGTACTTTTTAATTCAGACAGTGACATGTCAACTCTGGCATCTTGTGTTAGCAGTTTGGAACTCATGAATATATGGTTGTAGAACAAAAGTGAGTTTTAAAACCGTTACTGGAATGTTCTCTTCCAGTAACTAATTTTGACATTTTAATAAAAAATGTATTTCAGCTGCCATATGCTATGCAAAAACATGCTCAAAAAGACAAACTGATTAGATTTGAAAGGAAATGTATTATATCCCTTTTGTTTATGTTGTTATATTTAGTACTTTATGGAAAATAAACTCACTTTAACTCAGGACATATGTGTGGCACTACTTTCAAGTCCTTTGTTTAATAAATGTACTTTCGATTATTGAAATTTTAATAGTTAATTGCTCCATTACTTTTGAGGGGAAGGGAGAAATGCAGACAAATATGTTCACTTCAATAGAACATCACTGACCAACCAAAGAAGTTATGGCATCCACATGCAGTTGGTGAACCAATGAGTAGATTGAGGACATAAAAACATGGGTAGTGGTTATTTCCACATGGTCAGTGAGCCCCAAACAGCTGCACCCCTGAGAAGTCCCACCTCAGCATGAGTGGTAGTCTACTGAATACTGTGCAAGCTCCTGCACCTTGTGAGACCACCTGCAGCCAGAGCCACAGTGTGTGTGGCTTGTGGGGTCAGATGAAGTGGCTGGTATCTCAAGTGCAGGTTATTCACAGTGGTCTCCTCCTTCCAGGAGGGAAGGTCAACAGACCAGATCCTGTGTCAATGGCTAATTTGATTTTAAATGGTAACCGTCCTGTCACCCCCAAAGAACAAAGGGCATAATTCTATAATTTTTTGGGATGGCAAGTTGGTAGAGGAAGAAGTGTGTGATTCTGGAGACTCTAATTTATTTATTTATAAAAATTGGGAGATCTAGAAAAACTCAATCAATAACTGAGAACTAACCACAATTTTCAAACTTTAGAAAATTTGTAAGCCCTGTCTTTATCACATCACAAAATAAATATGCCAAAGTAATCTGTTCTTCAACCTCAAGTAAATGAATTTACCATGTTATCTCTCTCATATTCTGTAAAAAGATTAATGTTGTATTAGTACTATACAAAACAATATAAGTGCTCTAATTTCTTCCATTAAGGCATCCATAATTTTAATTTTAGAAAACTTTTTAGTGCAATTTTTTGTAATAAAAATTGTTTTTATTAATTTTAAAGCATATTTTAAGAGTTGAGTTTATTGTGTTCATTGGGGTATGTGTGATGACAAGGGCGTAAGACTGTGCCCTTGACTCAGCCAATTCAAGCTTTCCATTGAAAGAGGCGAACAAACATCAACTCATGCTGAGAGGTAACAGTAAGTAGAATAATGACTGGAAAGCTATACAGACTCTAGAAGAATTTAGTAGTTACTGATTTGGGCTGATTTTGCACAACTGTCTTTGGGGTTTGCCAAGTGGTGTTGATGCCGGGCAGCTAATGAGCTAGAGCCTTAAAATCATTGACATGATAGGTGTGGATTCCAATGAATGTGTTTTACCTATAGGGAATTTTGACAATTTAGATGACTTTGTTGTCTTGATGTTGTATATATATCATAGAAAGTGATCCAGTTCTAAGTATCATGTGTCCAACCTGAAGAGTTTTGTCAGGCAAATAAACATGAAGAAAGTGGTGCATGGTAGGCAGTGAGAGTGAGATTTTTAAAGCATCTTAAGAAACTGTTCTAGGCAACGGGCACCAGTAGATGTGGGTAATGAAATGCAGAATTTGAATATTACAGAGACCAATCACAAAAGAAAGGAGAAAACAACTATCAAAATTTCAGGAAGGTAGTGTCTGGGGTGAGGAGTTAAGTGCTTGAAACAAATGTAACAGAAGAAAGGCAAGGAAATTTGAGAGTCAACTGTGGTTAAGAGAACAGAGCCAAATGTGAATAGCTGATATTAGAGGGATACTTCGGTTTTTTTAGAGGAGTACTAAGTGACACACCCACATTCTGTGAGCTCAGTAATGCCTTCACCCAGGAGAACAATCACATGTAGTCACCAGCTTTCCAGCTCAGACACAGGCTGTAGTTCATGGAAAAACTCCATTTTTGAGAGAGGCATGTGCCTGGAGGACACAATGTACTGAAAAATAAACCCCACAGGCTAAGATTGAAGTTCAAGATCTAGTGATGATGCAATTTCTAGGCAAACAGCACTTTTCTCTATCACATCAGTCTCAAATGAAATGTTTTCTTGGTTTAAAAAGGTACAGTTGTGTTGAGGAAGGCAGAGACACATTTTCCCAGAAGACTGTCAGGCTGACTGCATGTTCAAGGCATTTCTCCCTAAAGGCTGGCCTTTCCACAAATTCTTCCAGCTTCAGACCCACCCTTGTTGATCCACTGACATCATTTTCCCACATTTTATTTCCCAAGTGTCCATCTAACAGGAAAACAGTGGGGAGAAAGAAAAAGGTTAGGAAATGTGGATATGCTCTTTTCAGATAGAACTGAAGTGTCTATCTATTGGATCTCCTCTCTCTTGGATCACCTTCCAACAAGTTAACCAGACAGCCTCTCAAAAATAGACCAATTTCTGGGCTGTTCCCCAAGCCTAGGAATAGAGGAAGCAACTGCCACTTGTTCCTGCTTCCAAGCAGTACCTTTGCAATGGTGTTAAGGACTCTGGCAATTTTTCCCACCCTGCTGAGTACACAGTTCCTGAAACACATCATAAGGTACTTTCCAAAGTAGGAAGTACACCTACATTAAACAAAATTGATTCATTTTGAATTGAAATTCTTTCTGTGTCCCATATGTTATCTTAAATAGCATTATCCAAATGATTTAACATTTTATTTACTAATTCACTTAGTGCAGAGATTTGTTTTCTAATAAGTAGAGGACTCTTTCCCAGCTTCTAAATTGTAGCTAGGTTATCATATCTCATCAGACATAGGCTTCTAAATGAATAATAATTATATAATTTGGCAATTTAGAGAAGACAAAGTGGCATCCTAAATTATTCATTAATCAAACCTGTGACAACTATGCCAGGTTTATTACAAAGAGAAAAAAAAAGCTTCTTGTATGTAGCTACATGTCTTATTAAATAATCATAATTTGAATTTAAACATAACTAGTATATTTCTGGGCTTCAGTAATGGCTATCATTTAAAGACTTAGGTTTTTTATAAAATATGATTATTTAAAAAGTAGTCTCCAGGAACTAAAGCAAAGTGATTTGAAGTATACAAAACTTGTTCTTTCATTTTATTAGCATTTCAGCATGTTTGCAGTTTCCCAAAAAATTATTTAGTTGAATATGGTATATTTACCAAATTTTTATTTCCATCCAATTTTTTGGTGTTATGCTGATTTGTTTGTAGTTTGCCTGGATCCTTTTATAGGTCCCACCCTTATTTGGTGTCACTCTCACTCAGCCCTGTGTTTTCTCATGCCATGAGATCAGATCCAATTTTCTGTGTCTTGCTCTCAGGGTCTCCCTTTACCTATCTTTAAAAAGTTTAGTGATAGATCAGCAGAGTCTCCAGAATAGCACAGTCAGCTCCATTGCAGAATGATTTCTCTTGTCTTCTGTAGGGGTAATTAGGTTTATGTTCTTCAAGCAATAGGCTTTCAGCCAGACACAAGTTCATCTGTTGACAAACATGGGGCCAAAATGCAGGGGTCAGTAACTAGAAAAAACAAGTTCTTAATCTAGAGAGGAACAAGAACCCTTGTGATAATGTACCAGCTGCTGTTTTAGCTGAAGGAAACAAAGGAGAGATCATAGAAAGCAGTAACTGCCTACATCAGTTAATTTTGGATGGAAGACTAAGGGAGGTTCTGAGGATGGACTGTGGAAGACATAGGGATGTAGAGATAGAGGTGAGCGATACTTGAAGACCAAAATAAGACTGTTTATTGGACACAGCATTTCTAGTTGTCACATAGGACTCGAGGCAGATACACATGGGCACTGAGGCTCACTAGCAGAAAGGTCAGAAAATGGACAATGATAAAGGGAAACTGAGAAATGAGAAAACCAAGACAAAGAGAGTCTTATGGCACTTGAAGTCCAACGTGTCAGTGTTGGCATATTGATGACTCCATGTGTTGTCTGCAAATGCCTTGAAGATTATCTATTGCTGTGGGAGCAGGAGGAATAGCTAAAACAAAGCTTTTCTAGGTGAAAAATATGAGTAACTTATAATAAAAAAAAAACACTTCTATTGTGCAGCTTTCTGCGAGTTAAAATACAGCCAGCTTCAATATAATTTGGGCCATAAAATTATTTTAATAAAATCTGGGACTATATTACCTGATGGTAGTGGTTTGAGTGAGAATGGGCTCTTATAGGTTCATGTATTTGAATGCTTAGTCCACAATTGGTGGAACTATTTGGGAAGGATCAAGGGATGTGGTCTTATTGGAGGAGGTGTGTCACTAGGGGTAGGGTTTGAGTTTCAAAATTCTAGGATATCCCTATTGTTTCTATTTTTCTTTCTTTTTCTCTCCCTCCTTCTCCCTCCTTTCCTCCCTCCCTCTCTGTTTTGTGCACTTGTGGATAAGACTTCAGCTCTCAGCTACTGCTCCAGCACCATATCTGCCTGCCAGCTGCCATGATTTTGACCATGATGGTCATGAACTCAACTACCTTCTAAAACCATGAGCCCCAAATTAAAGACTTCTTTTTATAAATTGCCTTGGTCATGGTGTCTTATAAGAGCAATAAACAAGATACTGACTACAAACTAAAATAATTTTGCTCAATGATTTTAGACTCTATAATTTACTTTAGTGGCATGCATACTAGAATCAGAGCATGTATGAGTACATGTACTATTGGCATATTGACCCTCAGCTCTGCTACTAACATGTGTCATGATGTCTTTACATAGCTACTGTTATCCTTGCATGGCTACAGCAAGTACCTGAGGAAATACTGGACTCCTCTGCCAAAGTTCCATTCAGTGATCAATTGGCTGAATTGCTTGGGTTTGTATGAAGGCAGAAGGTTATGTTGGGAACACAAAGCCCTTCACTGTAGAGCTGACAAGTAAAAGAAGGGAGGGAAGGTTAAAAGGTCTCACTGACCTCCTGAAGGCTTACAATAATAACCGAAAGACACTTAGAAGGTCTTCCTTTCTAAATAGTGTTTTCTGGAAAAAAAAAAAAAAAAAAAAAAAAAAGCCTTCTAAATTGGTGGACTTTCAGCAGACAAAAGCTCAATTATGACATATTATATTTTTACAGCTGTGGGTTACATTAGTGGCATAAACAATTAATTTGGTGTAGAGGAAAAGATACAGCTGTTGCAGCTGTTGTAATAAAGGGAGTGTGCCTGAGCTTTGGAAGTAATCAGAACTTGTTTTCTCCATTTGTCAGGTTTGTAATTGGAGCAAATTGCTTTGAATTCCTCAGCTCCATTTCCCCTTTAGTAATAATATCCTAATAACACACTTTCTAACAGAGTGGTAAGAACTAGCAATACCTTGTATGATAAATTTGTCTTGAAGAACACTGGGTTTAATACACACTAAAATAGTGGCTACTATTAATACTGTTGCTGAAAGTATCCAGTAACTTTTAGGAGAAACCTCTTAAGTTGATCACTTAATCTTTTCTCTCTTCCTTGCCTGCGTCTCTTTTTGTTAAGGTAGATAGATATTCAGCAAACTTAGGGAAAGAACAATCAGAAACCAAACTTCATTTTATTATGTAAATTGTTATATAAATATAAGTATTAAAATTATTTTGTCTGTTTGAGTATGTACCTGAAGGAGTAATGAGATGAGTCCCACTTTTTATTATATGTGTTTCATATGACAATGTGGTTACTGTTAAGTCTCCTAAAGTTTTGTAGTGGCAGATATATGTGTGTTCTTACACAATTGCAAGGTGACCAGTCTCAAGCTCAATGTTAGTTAAGAGCCTTGGTGTTTGTAAAAAACCCACGGATGCATATACTTATTAGTGACATTCAGATGTGTCGCAGTCTGATGTCACCTGGGAGGAGGACCTTTTAGAATGACTGAGAAGTTATCTTTATCCTAGTGCTTGTGGTAGAAGGATCTGTATACTCTGAGTATCACTGTGCCTTATGCTTGAGGTCTGGGGTTTTATAAGTATAGAGAGGGGAATGAGAAAGTATTAATTTATTGTACTATGGATGTAATGTAACTAGTGGCTTCAAGTTCTTGCTCCTTTGACTTCTGCAAAATGGTAAACTGTAATACTATCTGTGAGCCAAACAGGCATTTTCTTCCTTTAGTTGTTTTAATTGGTATAATTTATCAGAGCAACAGAAGTAACTAAGACAGTGCTATTCAATATATCAAAATGAATGCATTCAAAGGGACACTAGGTATTTATGCAACATAAAACAAACAAAACCTATCTCTTTCTTTGGGCTGGGGGTGGGTAGTAGGTAGGCAGTATTCAAAAAACTGCATGTTCTGTAAAGGCTAAGGGAAGTACATTCTACTACCAATCTGTGGTCAGATGTTTCTGGCTTGGCCTAGCCCCTAAATCTAGACCTGCCCACAGCTGCTTAAGTCAAATAATAACACACGGGCTCATATTAATTACAGACTGTTTGGCCTATGGCTCAAGTTTCTCGTTAGCTAACACTTGCATCTTAACTCATTTCTATTAATCTATGTCTTGCCACATGGCTCCTGGCTTCCCTATACTTATACTTTTTTTTTTTTTTTTTTCTCAGCAGCAGCACACAATGTCTCCCTTTACTCTTCTCCTTTATCTATGCTTGGAATTCCTGCCTGCCTCTAAGCTGCTTTGTCATAGACCAAAACAGTTCCTTTATTATCCAGTGGCAATTCACAGCATACAAAAAGACATCCTGCATCATCAATCCTTTATGTATCTGCAGCAAGCTTGTAGGTTGATTGTCCAATAGAAGATTAATACTTAGCTGAAGCACTTTCTTCTGCTCACTTTTGTGTCTAAACTCTGGAAAGAGCTCCAGAACTGTAATTGTGTATTTCCAAATAGGAAGTTGTTCCCAGCAGGCTATTGACAGCATCATTTGACTCTGTGCTCTTCAGAAATTTCAGCAGCTACAGCTTGGATGTTATGTAAATGAACTTTTCTGAATGGAAAGGTGTAGAAAATACATGTCGAGTCATAAACAATTTCGATAGTGAATTTATTTTTATCAAAATATCTTTGAATACCACCAACAGTGACAAATTTCAGAATGGTTAAAATGTTAGAGATGTGACATTTTCCTCATTTACACGAGGCTTTGCTGTAACTCCTGTAAGCATTCTAATATGAGAAAAATGAAGTAATATTCAGTATATTAAGCAAATAATACACTGATAAGAGTTCTATTTCTCTGTCAGATGAAATATGGGCTTAATAGATGTCTTAGAGAATTTTTGTAAAATACTAGTTTACTTGAAAAAAATCTTTATTGAAAACTGATAAAGTTAAGAAACTATTAAAATCAAGTGTGAAAAGTAAGAATGCATAGTTTTTCTGAATTTACTAAGTTCCTCCACTTATCCATTAAATACAAAACTACATTTCCCTATTTATAGAACTGGAATTAGGTTAACTGAGACTGGTTTATGTAGGCCAGTTTTATTATGATGAAATTCATCATAAATGTGAAAGAGAATTCAGGAATTTGTTTTTTTGTTTGTCTGTTTTTTGTTTTTTCAAAAGAGGTTCATTTGTTTTGTTTTGCAAACTTATTGCAGGTTGCTAATAGAAATGTAGTTCAAACCAGGAAAATGAAAATTTAACATGTGTTCCTGAAGTTGGTATCACAATAGTAGATTGATAATGGGAGTTGAAGATGATTTTGAAAATGGCATTCATATTTCTCACTGGATAGAGCCAGTGTAAATGCAGGGAGTTGGGATAAGAGAAAAGTGTCCTTTTGGGCTTGCCACACTGTTCATCAAGCTGTGGAAGCAGCTGGGACTTTGTGTGCTGGAACTTTGTGTGGCAGCCTAACCTCCCTGCTTTTGAAATATTGCTGCCAATGTCATGACTGAAGATAACAAATGAGATATGATCTGTTACATTGGAGGACAAATTATGAATTAATTAGTATACATCTTTGTGGACTAAATAAATATTCCAGGTATCAACTGGCTTTAACATTATGTTAAAAGCTACTGTTTCTCCAGTGTTGGTAATCTAAGCAGAAAAACATTTCATAGGAACTATAGTTTCATTGGTTAGGTACCCATAGCTTCTTTTCCCAGCATTCCCCTCTTGTGTAGGATGGAACTTGAAGATTTTAAACTAAATATACAAGTAGAATCATCTTAGTTTTTGTTTTGCTTTGTTTTGCTTTGGTTTTTGGCTTTTTGAGACAGAGATTCTCTGTGTAGCTCTGTCTGTCCCAGAATTCACTCTGTAGACCAGGCTGGCCTTGAACTCAGAGATCGGCCTGCCTGTAATTAAAGGCATTAGCCACCATTGCTCAGCAGTGAGAAAGGATCTTTGTTGGACAAGCTTGAAACATAAGCCATTCTGACCTGTAACAGGGGACACAGATAAGAAAACCTATCACGTCTAAAGTATGTTAGGAAGCAAGTTGGTCAAGCAAAATGGACCTGAGAGAAGGGTCCCAGTCTTCTGTTCTGTAGCATTGGCACAATTTTATAGGAGAGAGACAGATGTCAGGTATATAAACTAAACAATATGACTGCTCCAAGGTAAGGTTGAAGGGAAGGTTTTTAATTGTAGATATGAGCTAGAGAACAGCCAAAGGCATCTGGAAGATTCTAGAGCAGGGAGGGAAAGTAGTAGACTAAACACGACCAGCAGTCTGGACCAGGCCATGAGAGGGGTGAGAAAGGGAGTGAGAGAAAATGACAGAGAGTGTGGGCAAAGGAGACCAACAGAGTACATAACCAAAATAGCAAGGTAATAAGGACAATGAGAAGCTGGTTAGGGAAGCCCACTGTCTGGAATAAGTTTATGGTAAGAGGCATGGTATGAAAAATGCCAGGATACAAGCATGGACAAAGAAAAGTATAAAGCGTACTTGGGAAACTAAGGGGGTCTGGAGGCAGCATATGGTTTGGTATGCTAATGAGGACCACAGATAGCCATTTGTTTCTTCAACCAGTGATAAGGAAATGGCTCCTTTGGTGGAGCGGAACTGGCTTCATAAGCTTCTGAGGGATGCTGGCTTTTGTCTAAGTTCTAGGTTTGGATTTGACACCAGGAAATACACATGTGTTAATTTGTCAGAACTATGAAATCTGTCCCTCGTAGTATAGAATTCCTGGGAGATAGATATAATTATTTGGAGTCTGTTGTTGGTTTTATTAACTAATTAATTTTGGAGTCTGTTGTTTTAGAAGGGAGAGGCAGAAGTTTTTCTTAGACCATCTCTTCTCAAGTGATTCCTACAGCTGCAGCCTGAAGTATAAGTACTTGAAGAAGGAAATGTTTCAAAGAGGAGTAGAGATTATCTCCTTCTCTTGTTCCTCTGATGCAGTCATCAAATCCAGTGAAAGGGAGTTCAGTTGTTGAGTGGAGTGGGTATGTCTGCTGTTCCACTTACCTGCCTCACACTTCAGAGTATCTTTAACTGCCAACATCCCATGGATCAAGTAACAATTGTCTTCATTCTTGTGTATCAGCAAGCAGCCAAGAAGGGGATTCTAAAGAATCAAAATGTAGATGGATGCCTTCTGAGCACATACCTTTGACCATAACACTGTACTGTCTTCAGCAAACCTTACAGCTTTGAAAGGAGTTATAAGGCCCCATTTTAGTTTGTTAATATAAAAAATTCATTAGAAAATCAGGGACTTCTGCTGTGTAAGAAGAACTTTTAAGGAATACTGACTCTAACTCTCAAGAATGAGCTCCCTTCCAGTATCTCTGCCCTTTCTTCTTCAAGCATAATTCATTTCTTAAGGTGAACAGGGCTCACCTGTGGTACACAGAGCACCACAGCATAAATATGGAAGACAAAATATGTGTAAAATCATCCTTTCGGTTCGAGAATGAATCAGACAAGGAATCAGGATCTTTCTGTTTGAAAATCTTCACTTTCAATTTTCAGTGTGGTGACCCAAAATGTTCCTAGGGTTCTTCCTCATCACTTTTTTATTCTGCTACTGCAGGGTTCCTTGCTTTAACTTAATTTTTTTTTTGGTCTTTCTTTTGTGAGTGTTCTATACTTGAAACAGATGAGATTTTGTGGCTTTCTACAGTATCAAAATGTATTGAATAACAATAAATTCACAAAGTTCATTGGTTTCAATGGAAGCAGTTTACTCCAGTATCCTGGCTGAGGCAAATACAGGTTCTTTTATTCCAATCTTAATTACTAATATTAGCTGTAATGTTAATAACTAATATTAACTCATAGCACACTGTAAATATGTCTGTGTATCTACATGTCTACATGCCTTTTATGGAATAAAAACAAATTAAAGAGGGCTGCTGCAGAGTCCAAGAGGCTTCGGAGGTGAGCTGAGACAGAGCCTAGGGATGAGAAGGAAATTGATGCCTGGAGGAGACGCTGCTGAGGTGACTTTAGGGAGCAAATCTCTAGAGTTCAGCCACAGAGAGAAAGGTTGAGCTGTAGTCTGAGAACAGGAGAGAGTGGGCTCAAGTCCAGACAGGTAAAATGTAGATGCTGGCTGTCGAATAGGTTACATCGATAGCATGGGACTGAGAGCTGAGGCTTTAAGTACAGTCAGGGACTCTTCTCCCTGTTAATACTTGATGCCCACACCAGGTATCAGATGACAGTTTGGTGTGGAGCCATGATATCACAGAGTCCATACAGGAGGGTCTATGTGTCTAATAAATTATTGGACTTAGTTTCCCTGATTTGATTTTAATATGCTCATGTGTCTCTACAGTCTCAATTCACCCCAATAAGCTGATAGGGTGACTCTTTTTTGTTCCTCCAAATTAGTCATTTGTAGCTTGGAGATTCACATAGGGGCTACAGTTTTTCTCCTGCCAAAAATGTAGTCTCCTAGGGCAAGGTGAAGCTGGAAAATCCACTGTTTAATATAATTGAGTAACTTCTATTAATGAATTTCTGATCTTAGCCTTACCCATCAGGAGCTCTGCTCATAGTTTCCACTACATGGCTCATAGTCCTTGGAGGAGGAGACTCAAATATGGTATTAGTTTTTATTTGTTTGCTTAGTGGCCTTTGTGTATTATTCAGCTTTCACTGGGGCACAGTGTCATTCCAGGACTAGGCAGAGTCAAGGGATGCCAGTCTCCGAGAATATACTCCAGTAAGTGAAAACCTTCAATATTCCAGAAGACCCATTGTCTGCTTTGAGAGTTGTGTCAATCACACCCTCAGTAATCGCAGAAGCAGAGCAATTGGATCTTAATTCAGACTGAGACACTCTAGGGCAGGATTCCGAACACAGATAACTAACTGCTCATTTGACTGGCATTTCCAAATAAAGTCCCTTCCCATCTATGCTTTTAGTCCTTTGTGCAAATATATTCAGTTGTGGTTTTAAGAGATAAGCATGCAGTTTATACTTGACAGCATCAGCTTTTCTGAGCATCATATTGAAGTCTGCTCCCTGCCTCATACACCAGCTTTGATTACTTGTTTGTATAGATTCTCTTTTGTCTTTTCCTAAGCACAAAACACCAAATGCTTGATAAAATAGGACAGCAGAGAAATGGTTATGGCTCTTCTCAATATTCCTCATTCTTTTGTGAAGTAGGTCACATGTAGCTTGCTGGGCCTGAATAAGAGCATCCTTTTAGCACAGGCTAAAGGCTGAACTCTTTCCCATCCCATCCCCAAATAACAATTGTCAAAAGCACTAAGAGGAGCCCACCCCCACTATTATACAGACTTGTGTGCCTTATGAACAAGAATAATTCACCATATGTTTACTACAGTAAATAATGTAGAGTGATAGTCACATTTATATACATTTCTTGTTAAACATTTTACTTTGTTTTACATTCTTTGGTGCTGGGGATCAAACTCAGAATCTTGTGCATGCTGGGAAAATGCTGTTTCAGTGAACCACACCTCCAATGTCTCTTCGACACGAAAAAGCCTTACATTTGTTTCTCAGGGGTTGGGATGCAATTTTTAGATTATGAATTCCTTGGTATAAGTGGAACCACTATAATACAAAGACAGAGTAGGTTCTAATAATATTAGCTTAATATTTCTATAAATAATTAGGTAATTCAGCTCATCAAAGCCACATAAAATAACATCTTAAGTACTTTTGACATCCGAGGTGTTTAACAATTGCCATTTTATACGACTGTAATGGCTGCCTTCTTCTCTTTTCAATGTTAACACTGACAACATAATATAAAACAAGATCACATTTAGTTCTAACATTAAATTTGCAGGATGACAAATGAATTTCTTGATGAAGGCATTAGTTTAAATTTTACATAAATGTTTCACTCTAAGTTGTCTGGCATATGATATAATTTAAGAAGAAAAATTCTTCATTTTGATAAGCAATGTACCATAATTTCGGAAATTATTTGTTAGTAATACAGCATATTGCAGGGATTGATATATCACAATTAATCCATCACTAGTTTTAAAAAGTTGTCTTTGTATAGCTTTTTGTTATCTGTAGGAATTATGTGCCTTGCCCTGTAGTTACACTTGTATAGAATACATCACTGCACAATAAGTCAGGTTTTTTTTTTTTTCACTCAATTGATTTCCTCTGTTAGGCTTTTATGAGGATGTGCTTTTGTGATTGTTTAGAAGGACATCAGAGATCTCTGGGCCATGAGAAGCTGTGCTGCTGGTCAGGTTGGCAGATCTCATTGTGAGCAGTCCACATCTTATATCCTTTCTGTTCTGTCCTGAAGTACAGGTGTACTGAGCACATAGCAGCAGCAGAATTTCTTGCCCAGTGTCCTTTATAAACCTGGGCACAGTCATTCCTGAGCTCATTGAGGCAATCTGGTTATCCCAGCAATTGTAACAAATTTGAATTTGCATGTATTAGTCTCTTCAGACACTCCACTGTCAAGTTGGATGACACTTAGCTTCCATTTATTCTAAAAGAAAATAGGAAATAGAAATTGGATTTACTACAGTTTTTCCAAATTGGATTTTTTCCCTTCCATTTTGCTTGTAGCATTGCTACAATTTTCTAGAAGAGAGGAGATAAGAGATAGGGAATATGCTGGCATGGGTGATCAATAATAAGCTCTGTGAGAAACCTTTTCCTGTTGGGTAGTCCACTCTTCTCGCTAGTGACCTGGTGCTGGGCACTTTTAGTTCCTTTTTCAAGCCTGGAAGAAGTTTTATTTAAGAACAAACTAATGGTGTGTGTGTGTGTGTGTGTGTGTGTGTGTGAGTGAGTGTGTGTGAGCTTGTGTCTGCAGGTGTCTGTGTCAAGAGCAGGGAAGGTCAATGTTATATTCTGTTATTACTTTATTCACATGATAATTGGCTTTTACTGAAACCTGAATGATGTTGGCAACCAGCAATTCTCCATAGCAAGTGCAAGATGCCAGACTCTGCTTTTTGCATGAGTGCTGACATTTGAACTCAGGTTCATACTTGCCTTGAAGGACTCTTACCTGCTCAGTCATCTCTCCATCTTGGAAAATTAGTATTATATGGGCTTCTTTGTTTTACTGTCCCTGATTTGATAATCTCACAGCTAGATAATCACAGTCACATCACAGGAAAGGGCTGAAATACCTGTCTAGAATGTTGCAACCCCTACGAGGGCTTCAACAGAGGGTCAAAGTGATAGCATGAGGTTCACCATACCTATGACTCACTATGCCCAGATTTATCTGATAACCACAAGATGTTAGATAAGAATGACTCTTAGATGGGTAAGGAATAGAATGGCTATAAAGGGACCTGATAAGAGATGGAGATAATTTGGTTCCATGCCTGAAATAATCCAAGGCACTGAAATTCTATTTAGTTCATGGGCCTTATAGAATCTTTCAGTCTTAAGGCCACCATTGACCCCTGGTGTCCAATCACAGGACTATGACTATCATGAGCATATTTTTTCACTGCATATCATTTTCACTTCTCACTCATTTCTAACCTCAGAGAAAATAACTCTGTAATAAACATTAGCTCCTACTATTGCTTATTAGTAATGCCACACTGTGTTAAGAACTTTTTATGCTTTAAATCACTCAACCTTCCTTCAGTCTAGCACAATGCAGTCTTTTGTATCTAATAATTACATACAGATTCATTGCATATATTCACTGTACATAATATTCTGTTGCAGAAAGATACTTTATTATGAAGATGTAATGAACTTTGAGTAGATACTCCTCACAAGGCTGATATTCACTAGGTGGCATGAGTGAGACCATAAATAATTCAGTGCCATCCCCTAAAAAAAAGAAGTGAATTTCCCACTTCAGCTTTATTTCATTCGGAGTTAACATTTCCTACTTCAATCCTACATTTTGAATTAACAAACAGTTCTAAACAATATATTTGAACACATAATGAGACTATGTTGTGCTTACTTTGATTTGCTTTGGCTTTCATTGTTTGACAAGACTAATTGGATTTTGAACTCAGGCCCTTGCATGTAATAGGCAAGCCCTTACCACAGAGCTGTACAGCTTATTCTGCACCATTAATATACATATGATATTTAAAATCACATAATTACTTTGGATTGTCAAGTGAAGATATTGAGTTTCAAAGTGATTAGATAGCTTGCTTAAGGTAACAGTCCATTGATTTAAACTGAATTGCTTACATAACAATCATAAAATGCATGTGAATAAAATTATGGTATCAGAGTATGCTCAGTGTAGAATAGAAAATTTTGTTTGTGACTTTTGTAGTGCAGTGTTACATCCAGAGCTTTGTGTGTATTATATAGTGTATATGTAGTATACTTGTAATATGGGTGTAGCATGAGTGCAGTAACTGTATAGTATGCATGTAGTTTGCATGTATCATGTGTATAGCACACATTTATGTGTTTAACATGTGTGTAGTATGTATAGCTTTTGGAATGAGGATATTGTCTCCTATGACTTTTGTGTTATGGTATCATATCCATAGTGCTACTACTTTACATGTAGTGGGGGAGGGCACATTTTCATAGAGAGCCAAAGTTTGAATATATTGCTGAGTGTAGGTTATTAATTAACTACATTGAATGTTATTGCATGAAAGTAGGAAAGAAAGACAGAAGATGAAATCAGGGATACCCAGTCACGAAGGTCAGCTATTCCAGGCTTGAGGATAATGCCTAGCCTAATGGTCTGACATGACACATTAGCTATGGGGAACTGTAGGCAAAGTACCTATCCAACCCGCTGAGAATTTGATAAACAGAATTAACCAACAATGAATATTATCTTAACTATTTATATTGATGGGAATGCATTTTAAAAGCACAAGAAAAGCACAGCTTATTTTGCTAGCTAGAAGTGGGTGTATGTATAATATGGTAGTTGTCTGAAAGTAGCCTTTAAGAGTGTATGAAGAATGGGGAGATTTTAAAGAACTTGCTTAAAAATGAAGAAACAAAAAAAACCTTGGATTGTTTTGAACAGATTTGGTGAGTTGAAAAACCCATTCTGCTCAAATAATAAGAAATTCTGAGAAAAAGTTTGTCAGGCAAGTGTGGGCAGCAAGATGGAAGACATGACCATGTACCTCTTGATACCCTTCAGCATGTGATCCAGATATCATAAAATACATTTCAAGGCTGCTGTTGACTCCTGGTGTCCAGTCCCAGGGCTGTGACTATCATGAGCACATTTCATCCTTCGGTTATAAATATTCTTTCTTTGTGCATTTTCTCCACTTCTCATCACACCAAAAGTTCCTGGAAGACAGTCTGTGACTGTTGGGTCACTTGATTATCTCAGCTGGAGCCAAAATATAAAGGTGACTCATCCAGAAAGATCTGTGTAGGAGCCTGTGCCTGTAACAGGGCAGGAGAGCCACCAGGATTTTCAGCAAATAAAAACAGTACTGGTGAGAAGGAAAGGCATGGCCTACAATGAGAGACTGGTAACTTCTAAGTCCCTCAGGCACTGAGATACCTTTGTTGGAAGAAGCTGGAGTGACTACTTCCTATTTGCCAATAGAAAGAAGGCATGGCTTCAGAGCAGATATAACTCTAAAATTTTTAACTGCCCATTTTTTTACATTCTCCCCCCCCATGAAGATAATAAGAATCTAATTGGTGGCACATATACTGTGATTATATGGAATGATTTGTACTTTCCAGGGCATAAACTACCCTTGAACAAAGTCCTCCTATGTCATTCTTTGAATACACAGAAGGATCTTGGGAGTAGGGTTTGTCATATAGGACACACATTTTAGAGCACTGGGATAGATTTCTGGAGGATTGGCAAGGAATCCTCTCTCTTTTCTTGCAGGTAGAGAACTGTGTATCAGCTGCATCTCAAAGTAGCTTATGCAATTACTTTGTAAAAACAAAACAAAACAAAACAATATTTCTTTTGGCATGCAGCCCTAGAATTCCAATCTAAGAGCTTGGTACTGGGCTTCTAGCAACAAGCAATAATGAAGGTCGGTTGTGTTATCAAGGAAGCCTCCAGCTCCAACCTAGGTCTCATCAGCTAGGAGGCAAGTCCACTATCCTTTTTGAGAATGAACTCTCTATGACCTTTACTCTCCCCAATTCCCAACTGTAAAAGCACCTCCTAGTAGTGTGTGGATCAAGCCTGGGACAGTTGGACTTTGGGGGAACATTTCTCCAAACCATGGTGGGATCCATGGACATATCCCATGTATTTCTTTCTGTCATTGCTCTTGGTGTCCTTTAAAAGCATATGAGATTATATAAAACAGAGAACTGTAGAAAGAAAGTTTGAGTAGAGATTTTATTTTGTTGAATTGAGTTTGTGCGTTTTCTTCTTGACTATGCATGTTAAGCACCTGGTACACAGAGCTCTTAAACTGTGGGTTAACAATAACTTTGTGTCAAGTTTTGCTTTTAAAGAACTTAGCAGTTTGAAAGAAAAAGCATAAAAAATGTTTTTTTTTTAAAATAGGCATCATTATATGTTAATCCTTATAGATCAGACTTTAATAGTACATAACAGAGGAATGATGATCTTGCAATAAATAGAACTTCTCTGAAGGCTGTAGGCAGCTAGAAGCAAAAGAGTTGCAACAGACAAACTGTAACGTGTTGACCTGGGAGTGAACAGGCAGAGGAGGCAAGGATAAATAAATAACTGTATGATGGATGGAGGGGAAAATGCTAGGAATCAGGTTTTCTGATGTATGAGAGCCACAGACATTGCAAGAGAAAGATTTGTTGTATTACACTGTGATACTTGTGTATTAGACAACCAGAGGGGCATGAAGATTCTCAGACAGGGCCCGACCTATTGTCCCTGGCATTAAAAGATTTCCTTCTTTGGGAACTGTGGATCTTAGGAGAGGCTAGGGATGCACTCTGTAGGGGAAGAACTCAATAATAGCATTGGACTTTTTAATGTGATTATCTGAAATCCAGAGATATTAATTTATATAATCCTTCAATAGAAATCTAAATGGGCTGACTGTGTTCTTCTTGTTGTAGTGGGATTCCAGGCAGAAAATGTGGCACAATCATACTAACAGCTGAGGAGCTAAACTGCTGCAGGGTGAGTAGATATTTTCTTGCTTAAAATTATTATTTTATTTATTTATTTTTACTTATTTTTTTATTTATTATGAATAAAGTTGTATTTTTTTAATCCATGTATCCCCTTGTTCAAACTCCCTTCCCCATCCCGCCCCTCCTATTTTTATTTAAAAATATATTGCTGGGTTTTTTTTTTTGAAAATTCGATACAATGTCTTTTGATCATATTCACTCCCTCCCATAATTCTTCCCAATCCATATCCTCTTCTTTATCCACATCATCTTTTTTACACATTCAATTCATGTCCACTTTAGGAATTAAAAAACAAAAATCAAACCAAAGAGCATCCAGTCCAGATTGTGTTACTCTTATACTTTTAGTTATGTGGCCAGTCACTGGAGGGGGTGGACATACCAGCTTTTACACCATTAAAAACAAAACAACGCTCTCCCCCAATTTTTATGTCCCAGAAGCTATCAGTTCTTCTAGCTCCTCAACAAAGGGTAGAAACTTTTTTGCCAATTTCCCATCTCTAAGCTGGGATTTTGTTTGGCTTGAGCTTGCATAAGTCTCAAGCATGCTGTCACAGTACTTACTGTCAGTTCATAGGGGAAACTAGCCTGTTGTAACCAGAAAACAGTTTCCTTGTAGTCTTCTACCAGCTCTAGCTCTTAAAACGTTTGTCTCATCTTCTACAGTGATTCCTGAGCCAGGCGAAGGAGATATTATGACCATAGATGTTCCATGTAGAGCTGAGAACTCTATAATCTCTCATTCTCTGTAGCTTGATCAGTTGTAGTCTATATATGAGTCTCCATATTCTTCAGAAAGTAGCTTTTCATGATATTTAAGAGATGGAGTAATTTATGGTTCTGAAATAAATTATTACAAGTGAAACACTATGATCACATAGCAGAATCATAGTGATACTGTCTCCCCCAGGGCCTGTACCTATCTAGCCATGGGTTTGGGGCACTAGTAACAGTACCAGGAATGGGTTTCTTTTTGTGGAGCAGACCATAAAGCTAGTCATATAGTGGTTGGTTTCTCCCATGATATTCTTGCCACTATTCCACTGGGGGACATATTTTGATAGGCTGGTCATTATTGTAGCATTAGAGTTCACAGCTAGGTAAGGCTGATGATTACATTCATAGCACCTTCCATCATTACGGAAGCTGGCCAATAGGGATAAAGCCTCCAGGAGAGCACCAATTTCATTACTTCATGTATAACTCAAGTGGGTGGAATTTTCTCCAATAAGGTATTACTGTCAAGTTCTGGGGGGGGGTAATCAAAAACCCTGATAACAGGTCTATTGGACCTCACTGGACAACCACTTCAAAAGAGGCAACACTTTTCTTTTCTATAAAAGATCTTTAATGTAGATAGTCCTTTCCTATATTTCCTCTTCTACCTCCACCTCATCTAACTCTTCCTGTCCCATTATTCCCTGCAACCCCTTTATACAACACATTCTATTTCTCATTCCATGAAAGTTCCTCCTTATGGCCTTGGTAATTCCCTGACCTAGATGAGTATTCCAGATGAAACACACATACCTGAAGAGTCAGTGTTAACATCCTCAGATGAAAGAACATGACATGTGTCTTCCTGGACCTCCCTTACCTCACTCAGAATGACCAGTTCCAGATCCAATCATTTACTTGCAGTTTTAATAGTTTTATTTTCCCTAGCAGCATTTTATGTATTAAGTATTCTGCATTTTTATTATCCATTCAATAGTTGATGGTTATTTAGTATATTTTCATTTCTTGGTTATTATAAATAGAAAACTCCATGCCCTTTTTTTCTCTCTCTAAAAAACAAAAACAAGAATTCTCCCCAAACACATTTTCTCAAACTCACAAAAACACAAAATTGGAAACCAAACATACAATTACCAAAAGGATAAAACGAAGCCCAAAGCAAAGAATTAGAGACAAACATCTACAAAAATACCATTGAGTTCATTTTGTGTTGGCTACCTACTGCTGAGCCTGGAGCCTTGCCTTACATACCAGTTAGTATACCTAGATCACATTGGAGAAAGCTAATTCTTTCTTTACAAGAGAACAGCATTTGCACATTGTCTAATTGTGGGTCTCTGTGTTAGTTCCCATCTGCTACAGGAGGGAATGCCTCTCATGATAGCTGAGCAAGGCACTGAACTATGGATATAGCAGAATATCACTAGGAATCATTTTGTTGCTATGTTTTTTAACAGAAAAATATAATTTGTTTTATCCCTAGGGCTATGGCCTAACCTGGCTTAGGTTCTTGTGTACCCTCGCAGTGTCAGGGATGGGTTCTATATGAATGGGCCTTAAATGCAATCAGAGAATGGTTAGTTAACTCCCACAGGAATTGGACCACTATTGCCCCCAGCATATCTTGCTTGCAGGTCACCATTGTACATCACAGGGTTTGTAGCTAGATTGATGGTTCTCTTTCTAACCTGGTAGCTTGCAGAGTACATTCCAATACCATAAATGCTAGTCAGTAGGGGTGAAGTCTTTAATTAGGCATCAGCTCAATTTCTCTGGGCTCAAATGTTATTTTTGTAAGAGGGCATTATCATCAGTTTCTGGAGAGCAACCAATAACTTCAGCAGTAGTCTGTGATGTTTGGAGCTTCCATGAGGGCCCTTTGGCAATAATTCAGTTAAATGGAATCTATTCCTGGCGGTGAGACTCTTTTGTGGTAGCATAAGATGTTGAGTTTGGGCATTCTTTCTCCTATTATTTGGTGATTCCATTTACATTTCTTTTATATACATATGTATGTTAGGAAGCTTCTTTAGTTACAGATATCCATATGGCCCTTCACCTAGCCTTTACTGTTAGTTGGTTCTTCGTGTATTCTCTCCCTTACTCCTCTCTTCTATTCCCTTCTAAATCCTCCCTCTCCAGCTTCTTGTGTGTCTGTACATAACAATATATTCTATTTCTCCTTCCATAGGATATCTTCTCCTTCCTAGTCCCCTTATGTAACCTCATGGTTGCATGCACACATAATGGAGGCTTAGAAGCTAACATCTACATAAGAGATAAAACACAATATTTTTCATTTTGAGTTTGTGTTAATTCACTCAGGATGACATTTTCTGGCTCCATCTATTTACCTGCAAGTTTCTTAATAATCTTTAATTCTATTGTATAATGTAATATGTTTTCATTATCCATGTATCAATTGATGGACATCTAGACTGTTTCCAATTTCTGGCTATTATAAATAGAGCAACAGTGAACATTTGTGAGCAAGTGTCTCTGCAGTAGGATATAAAATCCTTTGTGTATTTGTCCAGTAATAGTATAGCTGGATCTTGAGCAGATCTTTTCCAAGCTTCCTGAGTGATGGCATCACAGACTTCCATAGTGGCTATACAAGTATGCATTCCCAGTAGGAGGAATAGTGCTACCTTTTTGCCACAGTCTTGCCTGCAAGAACTACCATTTGTTTGTTTCATCTTGGCCATTCTGAAAAAGATAAGACGAAATCTATAAATGGTTTTATTTTTGGTTTCCATGATGACTAAGGATGTTGAACATGTCTTAATTGTTGCTCAGCCATCTATGTTTCATCTTTTAAGAACTGCTTAGTTCTGTGCCTCATGTTTTAAGTTGGTTATTTATTTAACACACCAACCATAGTTTCCCCTCTCTCCTTTCTTCCCGCTCACCCTTCAGCTTCCTCCCACCCCCACTCTTTTTTTTATTAATTTTTTTATTATGAATAAAATAATATTTTTTATTTGTGTATATCCTTGTTCAAACTCCCTTCCCCCTCTCACCCCTTCCAGTCACTCTTTCTTCTCTACATCTCCCCATCTCCTCCCCAGCAAGGGCAGGAGGTCCCAATGTCCCAATATAGCTTAGTTCAGCAACCACTCCTGGCAGATCCACTTTCCTCACCCCACCCCCCAACTCTTCCTCAGAGAGAGTAAGACCTCCCATGGGGAGTCAAGTCTGGCCTATCAAGTTGAGGCAGGACCAAAGTCTCAAGGCTGAGCAAGCTACCCTTATATAGAGGTATGGGCTTCAAAAAGCCAGTTCATACACTAGGGATGAGTCCTGGTCCCATTGCCAGAGGCTCTACAAATTGCCCAAGCCACACAACTATCACTCACATTCAGAGGGCCTAGTTTAGTCCAGTGCAGGTTTTCCAGCTGTCAATCCAGAGTCAGTGAGTTCCCGGTAGCTCGGGTCAGTTGTCTCTGTGAGTTTTTCCATCACGATCTTGACTCCTTTGCTCATATAATCCCTCTTCCCTCTTTTTGACTGGACTGGGAGCTAGACTCAGGGCTTAGCTGTGAATCTCTGCATCTGGTTCTATAAGTTGCTGAATGAAGATTCTATGATAACAGTTAGGGTGGTTATCAATTTTATTTAAGGTAAAGGCCAGTTCAAATACCCTCTTTACTGTTGCTTGGAGTCTTAGCAGGGTTCATCCTTGTAGATTCCTGGGAATTTTTCTAGCACCAGATATTTTCCTAACCCCAAAATGGCTGTCTCTATCAAGATATCTGTTTCTTTACTCTCCCTCTCTGTTTCTTCCCCGCTCCTGCACTCAATCATCCCTTTACCTCATGTTCTTTTCCCACCTCCCCTTACCCACTCTCCTGCTTTTCTCAATTTACTCAAAGATCTTCTCTATTTCCCCTTCCCAGGGGGATCCATGGATGTCTCTCTTAGGCTCCTCTTTGTTGCCTAGCTTCTCGGGGGTTGAAGCCTGGTTATTCTTTGCTTTACATCTAATATCCACTTATGAGTGAGTATATACCATGCTTGTCTTTCTGAGCCTG
This sequence comes from Sigmodon hispidus, assembly GCA_004025045.1. NCBI lineage: Eukaryota > Metazoa > Chordata > Mammalia > Rodentia > Cricetidae > Sigmodon > Sigmodon hispidus. Next base: position 98,301 of record PVIH01006079.1, read on the forward strand.
GGATATCTCACTGAAGATTTTTTTTCTAGTTCCATCCATTGGACTTCAAATTTCATGATGTCTTTTTTTTTTTCTGTTGAGTAAAACTGCATTGTGTAAATTTATCACATTAAATTTTTAATTCATTTTGTTTTTGCTTGAGGGGCATTTAGGTTATTTCCATGTTCTGAGTATTACAAATAATGTTGCTATGAACATTATTGGGAAATGTTCTTGTGGCATGAATGTGAATTCATTGGGTATATGCCCAAGAGTGGTATTGCTGGATCATGAAGTACACTTTCAGCAGCATGGCAAGATACACAATTAACTCAAAGAAATCAATAGCCTTTGTATATACAAATAATAAATGGGCTGAAAAAAATCAGGAAAACATCACCCTTGTAGTAGCCACAAATAATATCAAATATCTTGGGTAACTCTAACCAAGCAAGTGAAACTATACCAGCAGCTTTAAGTCATTAAAGAAAGAAACTGAAGAAGATATCAGAAAATGGAAAGATCTCCCATGCTCTTGGATAGGTAGAATCTACATAGTAAAAATGGCAATCTTACCAAAAGAAATCTACAGATTCAATGTAATCCCCTTAAAATCCCAACACAATTCTTCACAGACTCAGAGAACAATTCTCAACTTCATACAGAAAAACAAAAAAACTCCATATAGACAAAATAATCTTGTACAATAAAGGAACTTCTAAAGACATCACCATTCCTGACTTCAAGTTCTACTATAGAGCTATAGTAACAAAACAGCTTGACACTGGCATAAAAACAGACATGTGAATTAATAGAATCAAATCAAAGGCCCCTACATTAAACCACACAACTATGAACAAGTGATTTTTGACAAAGAAGCCAAAAAAATACAATGGAAAAAAGAAAGCATCTTCAACAAATGGTGCTGGCATAACTGGATGGTGGCATGTGGAAGTATGCAAATAGATTTATATCTATTACCTTGCACATAACCCAAGTCCAAATGGATCCAAGACCTCAATATAAATCCAGTTACACTAAACCTGATAGAAGAGAAAGTGGAAAAAGCCTTGGATGCATTGGCACAGGAGACCACTTCCTAAATTGACACTGAGAACAGCAATCCATAAATGAGACCTCCTGAAACTAACAAGCTTTTGCGAGGCAAAGGACACAGTCAATAAGACAAAACAGCAGCCCACAGAATGGGAAAAGACTTTCACTAACCCTACATCTGGCAGAAGGCTGATATCTAAAATATATAAAGAACTCAAGAAACTAGACACCAAAATACCAAATAATCTAATATTTCTTCTTTCCTTCCTTCTTTTTATATTTCCTTTTTGGTAGAATCTTTGCACAGTGTAGTAGAATCTTTGCATAATGTAGGTATCACAATAATAGTGGCCTCATAAAAAGAATTGGGAAATCTTTCTTTAGTTTATATTTTGTGGAGTGATTTGAGCAGTATTGGTTTGAATTCTTTGAAGGTCTGGTAGAATTCTCAACTGACTCCATCTGACTCTGGGCTTTATTGGGAAACTTTCCATAAACTTCTATTTCATTAGCAGTTATGGGTCCATTTAAATTTCTTATTTGATCTTGAAGTTGTATATATCAAGAAGTTCATCTATTTCAAGTACAGATCTTTTAAAATGACCTCAGGATTCTCTGGATTTCCTCAGTGTCTAATGTTTCAGTTGCTTTCTCTAATTTTACTAATTTAAATCTTCTCTCTGTGTCTTTTATTTAATTTGACTGAGGGTTTATCAATTTCATTGATTTTTCTCAATGAACCAACTGTTTTTTGATTCTTTGTGTTTTTGTTGTGTTTGCTTTTTTAAAATTATTATTTCATTCAGCTCCTAGCTTGCCACACACTTCTTTGGGGCATTATTTCTTCTCCTTGTTCTAAAGCTTTCAGGTGGGCTATTAAATGACTAGCTTGATATTCACATACACACACTGTAAGTATTCCTGGCATTCCACGTGGTTGAGCCAACATGGCTCTGGTGGTATGCACCTTGTATGGAGGCACGCCCCTGGGCGTAGCTTCGTAAACCCATGTACACCCCTTCTCTTAAAAAGACATGCCACGTTTTGGTCTCTCTCTTCTCCTCTCCTGTCTTGTGTTTCTGTACCCGCCTGGGAACTCTCTTAAATAAACCTTGGTGTGGCCTTAGTCGTGCGAGTGTGTGTCTCTTCTCACACGCAAAACCAACACACATCCCTTTTTGACATAGATCATGCTATGAACTTGCCTCTTTGAATTGCCTTAACCATGTCCCATAGGTTTGGGTATGCTGTGTTTTCATTTCTCAAATGTTTTAAATTTCCTACTTTATTTTTTACTTTGACACATTTTTCATTCAATAGTGAGTTATTCAGTTTTTCTGAATTTGTAAATTTTTTGTTTCTGTTGTTGTTGATACCCAGCTATAATATATGGTGGTTAATAGGATGCAAGGTATTATTTCAATTTTCTTGTATCTCCTGAGACTTCTTTTCCTGTATGAGGTGAAGTTTGGAGAAAGTTCTATGAAGCTAATAAATTCTTTTGTGTTTCAGCAAACTGTTCTACAAATATCAGTTAAGTCCATTTGATTTATGCCATCATATAGTTCCAGGATTTCTCTGTTTCATTTCTGGTGAGAATAGGGTGTGTAATTCAGTCTAGTACCTTTGGGTTCATATGTGATTTTAGCTGTGTTAGTGTTTCTTTTATGAACTTGGTGCCTTTGTGTCTGGTGCATACATGTTTAGGATTGCAATATCCTCCTTGTAGATTTTCATTGGATAAGATATCTTTCTCTGTCTCCTTTGACTTGTTTTGGTTTTAAGTCTACTTTGCCAACTATTCAAATGGCTACCCCTACTTGTTTCTTGGGTCAATTGAAATACATATCTTTTTCCATTCTTTTACTCTGAGGTAATGCCTTCCTGTGTTTTTTGGATGCAGGAGAAAAATAGATTCTGCTTTTTAATCTAATCTGCTACTTTGTGGGTTTTTTTAATTGAGGAATTTAAACCATTAATATTTGATGTTATCATGAGCAATGTTTATTAATTCCTGTTATTTTGTTTATATGGTGTTTTCTCCTCCTTTGTTTTTCTGTTCTGGGATTATTTATTTCTTTTATCTTCTTGGGGATAGCTAAAGTCTTCACAATGAAATTTTGCTTCTAGTACCTTCAGTTAGAGCAGCAGTACAGGTAGATAAATATTGCTCTGGTTTTATCTTGAAATGTTTATCTTTTTCAGTCTGTTGTGATCAATAATTTTGGTGGATTTACGAGTCTGGGCTCACATTTTTGATCTCTTAGAGTATCTTAGAATATCCATTCAGATCTTTCTGGCTTTTAGAGTCCCCATGGAGATAACAACTGTTATCATAATTGACCTGCCTTTATAAATGACTTGTTTTTTTCTTTTGTAGCTTTTTATATATTTTCTTTGTTCTGTACAGCTAGTGTTTTATTATGTGTCATAGGCAATTTCTTTTTTAGTTCTGTCTACTTGGTGTTCCGTCTTCCTGTTGGTAGTCAAATCATTATTTTGGTTGGGAAAATTTTATTCTATGATTTTTTTGAAAATATTTTTTGTGCCTTTGACTTGGGTTTTTTCTCATGTCTCTATAGTTTGTAGATTTGGTCTTTGCTTAGTGCCCCAGATTTATTAGATTGTTTTTGTCTGTACATTTTTAGATTTAATACTCTTTTGACTGAATTATTTATTTCTTCTACCTTCTCTTAAACACCTGAGATTATCTGCTCTGTATCTATTGTAGAATGTTGGCAAGGTTTACTTCTGGGGTGTTTGTGTGACTTTATACATTTTGTATTTCAGGCTTTATTTCAGTTTGAGTTTTCTTTAGTGATTCTGTTTCTTTGATGTCTTGAATTATATTTATTATTTCTTTTATTTCTTTGTCTTTTTATGGTCTTAATTAAGGAATTAATTCATATCCTTGTTAAAGTCTTTGGACATATATTAATTGTTGTTGTGATTCTGGGATCTGTGATCTGCTGGGATCTGTGAGACATATTGTCTTGTGAGATGATGTGTCTGTCTTTGTTCTGGTGTCTAGACTTTTGGAGTTTTATTACTGATATGTGTCTAGTTATTTGGTCTTGTTCTGTTGGTTGGGTGTTCCATTCTTTGGTTCTTGATGCCTTTTCTGGACCCTGAGCAAGTGCAATGGTTATGGGGTCACTATATAGAGTAAGTCCATGGGCTGTAGAGAGCATAAAAGAATGGAGATAGGATAGGAGGAAAAGGTGAGATGGGTTATGGGAATGAGCTGGAGGCAATGGATCCACATATCAAATGATCAATTCCCAAGGGAGTAGAAGTATGGTAGGAGGAGGGATTCCTGCATACAGGCTGCAATAAGATAAGGAGTAAGTTTGGTGATAGAGAAAATAAAGAGCCAGGGAGACTCACTGTAGGTCTCCAACAAGAGCTGGAGTCTCCAGGGAATGGAGTTGGTAAGAGGAAGGGCACCTGAAATCAGACTGCTGTAGAACTAAGATTAGGTCTGGTCAGAGTGTAATGGAGAAGCTGAAGGGCAGTGAAAATCACCTACCCAAATGCAGTCCAGTGTGGCCTCTGTGAGTCCTTGGTAGTATGTGTTTCTGGGTATCAATGGTTGATAAAACAGAATGGAGAAAAGATAGAAGGGAAGGCTGAGAAGCTCAGCAAGAAAGAGCTAAGCTGTGCCTACACAAAGGGGAAGAGTCTCCAGGGAATGGAGGAAGGGTGTGAGGAGGGACACCTGCAAGCAAGCAGACTGCTATGAGCTGAGGGTGAGACTGGAGAAATAGTAATGACTGGCAAGAAAGACGTGATTATTATCTACCTGTGTCCCAGCCCATTATGAGTGCTGGCAACCTGGTAGAAAGCATCCCTGGGTATTGGAAGCTGATACAAAGGAAAGGAGATAGCTTAGAAGGGAAAGCTAAGAGGATCAGTCAATGCAACATTTTTTTCCTGCTGTTCCTGGACTGTGTTTAGTCAACCTACTGAAATGCTTAAAATTGCTTGCTTTAATTTGAACTTGTCATAATTTCATTCTCATCAGTACACTGTTATGATGTGAAGCTTTTCTTCAGCAAGTTCATTTTCACATTGAAGACTCATGTTTAATTCATTTAAATAAGTGGTTATGCTACTAAAAATGCAAGCCACTGTAAACTAGTTTTCATTGTCAAGTTCTGGCAGTGAATTAAATTTTGGTTTGAGAACCTCAAATGATATTAACTTGTCACAAATTTAAGTATTTTTTACACTTGGTCCCCACCTAGGCATTTTACACTCCCAAATACAGAATGTCACCATTGTCATATCAACATTTTTAAAGCATTATTGGAATTGCTGAGGGTTTAATGTAAGCATTCCTGACACGTCCCACAACTGCTGCGCCTTGGACCCAGCCAAGCAGGATGACAGAATGGTGCCAGTAGAGCACAGAACAAAAGTCACACCTCCAGACATAGCTATGTGGATCCATACCCATCCACTCTCTTAGAAAGAGATAACATGTGGCAACTGATCCCCTTTTTCTCTTTTTCATCGTTCTCCTTGCTTCTTTACTTCCTTGTTTCTTTCTCTCCCTCTGGATATCTGAACTCCCTAAAGAAACTCTCTGTGTGGCACCTGGCAGTGAGTGTGTGAGTGTCTCTCCCATATGCAAAAAACTAACATTTAATTCATTGGTTCTTATGCTATTCAGTGTTGATGATGGTTTACATGCTTCTGTAAACTTTTAAGACTTTTCTACATAACAGTTTTTTAAATACTAGGATGCTCCACTAAGCTTGAGTTTTGTTCAGCAATTGTATCATCTTCTATCAATTTTACCAGCCCCTCTTTTTTCCCTGCTCTCACTGGAGCAGCATCAGTAACTATACCAGATATGTTGAAAATGGAAAAATAAATTGCTTTAACATATTTTCACTATCTTATGTAAATCTTTTTATTTAATTGTCTTTTATAAATGCTAAAGGAGTCATTTTTCAGTTTTATCATATTTACCATCAACACTCTAATAAAAATAGCAAAATTAGTCATATTTGCAACATCAGACCTCTGTCTGACATAAAAGTATAAAATTAAACACAACAGCTCTGTTCTCCAAACGTCTTTCAATAGATATTCTAATTTATTCGATTCACTTGGCTATAGTCTACTGAAACAAACTGGTTTTAGAAATAGCCCCTCCCACTGATCCAAGCATTATTGGGTCAGTGGGACCATAGGACTGTCTGTTCCCTGCCCAGGGAGGGGATGGGGAGTTGCAGAGAAGAAAAATGACCTGACGTGGTGGGAGGGGGAAGGGACATTGAATAAGGATATACAGGGATGGAAAAAAAAATTCAGAGGGAAAGCTGAACACAAAGTAAATATATGTGTAGCAATCTTATTTGCATTACCACCCTTGATAAGCCATGCTTATGATTCTTATCCTCTTTATAGTTATTGTTAACTTTTCCACATTTTAAATTCATTTTACTGTTTTTTTGATAAATACAAAATAAAGAAGGAAAAAAGAAAAAAAAGAAATAGCCCCTCCCATTTTTTATTAAGGCTTTAAGAAAAAGGAGAGGAATTAGACCATTCAAGCAAGAACACAAAAAATGCAAACAAAGAATATTCAAGAACTTTGGGACACCATGAGAAGACTAGGTCTATGAATTACATATATAAACAAAAGAAATAAATGTGAGATAATGAAATAGACTAGATTTTTCAACATAGAAGGAACATAGAAGCAACCTTCTTCAAATTTAGGGAAGGTGCAAGAAACATTCATAATAGAAGCAGCACCAGAAAAGAAACTCCTGACATCATAAAATGGTAAAATGCCAAGTATACATAACAAACAGTAAAAACTGAAAGTTGTAAGAGACACAAGTCACACACATTGGAAGCATTACCAGAATAACAGAGACTTCTCAAACTTATCAATAGAAACTTTAATAATTAGAAGAACCTATAGTAATTTACACTCCAAGTTCTAAAGAAAAACACAGCCTAATATTTTATTATCTCCAAAATGCCTACCTTACCTCCAAGAATAGGCACAGCTTAGTGTGAAAGAAGTGAAGTACTTCAAGCAAACGGGCCAGTAAACAGGTATTACTAATATCAGACATAGTAGATTTCAAACAAAATTAACCACAAGAGGTTACAACAGGCTCTTCACTACAATCAAGGGCCCAGTTAACCAACAAAACATTACAATCCCAAATACATATGAACCCAACTTATGCTCATTCAGTTTCATAAAAAAAGCATGCCAATAAGCTTCAAGACATATATTAACTCCAACATAGTATTAGTAGCTGATTTTAGTTCTCCAGACAGGCCATCTAGACAAAAAATAAAAAGAAATGTTGGAACTAAGTGGTATCATTCATCAAATGTACTTAACAGACATCTAAAGAATATTTTACTCAAATGCTGAAGAATATACATTCTACTCACCAGTCCAGGGTTTTTTCAAAAATAAACACAGACTGAATGTGAAACAAATCTCAACAAATAATACTTTAAAAAATAATTTAATCCACTCTCTGACCATAATTTGATTAAGTTTACATCAATATCAAACGTATCTCTAGTAATTGCATGAACTCATGAAGATAAGCAATGTATTACTGAAAGGTGAACAGGTCAGTAAAGAAATCAAGAAAGAAGGAAATGTCCTGAAACTGAATGAAAATAGAAACAGAACACTCCCTACACACACACATACACACACACACACACACACACACACACACACATACATGAGACACATTGAATGTAACCATAAGAAAGAAATTTATATCTTTAAAAGCTTATGTTTAGCAATGAGAAAGACTTACTGACTTATTATATGATAGAACCTAACAATCTTAAAAAAAAAAAAAAAAAAAACAAGAACAAACCAACCTAAACTAATCACAGTAGACAACAATAAATAAAATCAGAATAGAAATCAACAAAAGAAATCAAGAAAACAACAGAAAGAATCAGTGAATCTAAGAGCTGCTTCTTTGAAAAGATCAACAAGATTGACAGACCTTTGGCCCAACTAACTAAAAGGAAGAGAAGGCTTAAGTTAATAGAATCAGAAACAAACAGGGATGGATACCAAAGAAACTGAGAATATTATAAGGCAATACTTTAAAAATATATACTCTGGTAATACAGAAAGTCTAAACAGAATGAATAGATTTCTAAATTTCATCCAACCCAAGCAAAGTTAAATCAGATCTTCTTAGTTCAACAACCTAAAAAGACCCATAACAAAGAAGATTAAAACACACAAAACTCTTTTGACTAAAAAGGCCTAGCCCAGATGGATCCACTACAGATTTCCACCAGACTTTCAAAGAACTACAAATAATACTTACTATTAAATCACTCAAGAAAGGAAGAAAGAAAGAGCCAAACAGAGTGCATCTTCAATTCCTTCTATGAAATATTACTCTAATAATACGACTGGGTAAAGACATAAGAAAAAAAGTATAAGCCTGTATTTTCAATGACCTTAGATGTAAAACTTCTCAATAAAATACTTGAAAACCAAATACAGGCAAATATTTAATAGTGGTTCTCAAACTTCCTAATGCTGTGACCCTTTATTACAGTTTCTCATGTTGTAGTGACACCCAAACACAAAATTATTTTGTTGCTTCTTTATAACTGTAATTTTGTCTCTGTTATGAATCCTACTGTATATAGCTGATCTGCAGGATATTTGATAAGGGACCCCTAAAGGAGTCATGACCCACAGGTTGAGAGCCACTGAAAAAGATTATTGACCACGATCAACTCAGCTTTATTGATATCAGGAAGATTCAACAAATGTAAATCAAAAAACATAACAAATTATATACATGGACTTAAAGACAAAAAACCATGAACACATCAATAGATGCAGCAAAGGTCTTTAACAAAATTCATCATGCCTTCATGGAAAATGTTCAATGGGAACAGGACTGGGAGGAACATACTCAACATGGTAAGGCTATATAAGACAAACACATAGCTAGCATTATTATAAAATGGAGAAAACTTGGAAGCAACACTACTAAAATCAGGAATGTACACTATCCTCATTCATTTTCAATATAATACTTAACCCCCTAGCTAGAGCATTTACACAAAACAAAGGAATTAAAGGAATACAAATAAAAAATCAAGTCAAATTATCCCTATTTTTAGATTATATTACATATGAGAAACAAATTTACATCAGACACTATGCATTGTACTTTCAGCAAAGTAACAGGATACAAACTCAGTAACATTTCCATATACTGATAACCAACTCACTGAGAACGAGATCATGGACACACTCTTATTCACAATAGCCTCACCAAGAAAATATCTAGGAATAATTCTAACCAATAAGGTAACAAATTATTCTTTTTTAATTAAAACTTTAAATTTCTGAAGAAAGAGATTCAGGGAGACACTAGAAGATAGAAAAACCTTATGCTCATGTATTAATAGAATTAATATTATAAAAGTGACCATCCTCCCAAAAGCAAAGTATAGATTCAATGCAATCCCAATCAAAATCCCCATTACATTCTTTGTGTAAATAGGAAAAAAAAATCATAAAATCCAAAGTAATCCTGAGTAAAAGCACAATGCTGGAGGAATTACTATACCAAATTTTAAGTTATATTACAGATAGTTATAAACTAAATTGAATTTGCACAATGCAAATATGTAGATCAATGAAACAAAATGGAAGACCCAAACATGAATAAACATAACTACAGAAATACGGCAAAGTTGCCAGAAATACACACCAGCCCAGGGATGACACAATCCACAGTGGACTGGAAATCAGCATAGACCATTTTCAAACACTAACAAAAAAACTGTCATATGAACTAACTACACCACTTCCTGGCATATATAAAAAGGATGTGGCACCATATTCCACTGATACTTGCTCAGCCATATTTATTGCTGCTCTATCCATAATAGCTAGAAAATGGAAAGAGCCCATATGTCATTCAACCCACAAATGTATAACGAAAATGTGATACATATGCATAACTGAACTATATCCACCTGTGGAAAAAAAATCATGGAATTTTCAGGTAAATGAGTACAACTGGAAAATATTGAGTAGAATAACCTAGACCCTGAAAGACAAAGGCTGGCTACCCTGTCTTACTTATAGATCTTTGCTCCAAATCTTCAGGTGTGCAAATATCATGTGAAATATCTGAAGAAGCCGGAAAGCAGAAAGGAAACATGGAATTAAAGGGATGGGAGGTGAAATGTACTCTAGGGAATACAATAGTAGGAAACAGGCACTATGAACAGGATAATGTAAAAAAATAAATAAATAAGAGGACTTTCAGTAGCAAATGGAAAGGAAGCATAATGCAGGGGTTGAGGAAGGAAGGAAGGGAATAACACTAAGATTGTTTTAAAAAGCCACAAGGAATTATATTTTAAAAGCTTACATATGTAATTACTCATATGCATGTGTGTGTGTATGTTTGACTTAATTATGCCATATGAACTGGTGGTGCTTCCTCTAAGAACCAGGCACTGTGGCAAGACCCCGAGTGCTAGGTATGAAAACCCTTCCCTTGAGTTGTTTGGCTAAGGAAGTAGAAGTATCTCCCCAAAAAACATGGCATTTCATTGTACTTAGTGTCTCCCAAAACATGAAAGTAAAAGACCCCATGTACTTGGACACAGGTCTTGGGTCATTTGAGTTGGAACTGTCTTGGAGATCTCCTCTCTGAAAACTAGCTCTCACAGTATTCAGAGGTGCTATCAAGCTGCCAGAGTAGAAAAACAGTCATCCTCATCCTATCCAGCTCTAAACCTAGGAAGCACAACCATAACTACATACCAACATATCCTCACTGTTGCAATAGTGGCACTTTTATCTTGAAGGTCACCAACAGCTGTCTAATTGCACTTAAAACTATCTCAATAGGAAGAAATTCTAATGCTGGAAACCTTTCCAAGTCCTCATGACTGGAAAAGTCATAGAACCTAAACAGCTTACTTCTGCCATTTAAAAAAAAATATGATTTCTAGATGTATTCTAAATATGTATCCTTATACCTCTGGATAACTGTAATTCTTAAATCTCATCAAAGAAGCTTCCTGTTGCAACAGAGACTATTAAAGAGATACACAACTGGTCAAATACAGAGGATAAGTAACTGTGTGGGGCTCAACCCCAAGTGATAAATCAGAAACACAACCCCTGAACTTAATTAAACTCAAGGAAAATTGGAGAAGAGTGGGTGGAAATTTTGTTAAGAGGTAGAGGCTCTGGTCACTTGCCAGTAAATAGTGCTAACATGGAATTTCAACAATATAATAGCATGAGTAAGACTGGCATAATGGCATCAGCTGGCATGCCAGCATAGATGGTGGAAATTCCACATGGCCCCACTGCTAGATGAAGAGCTACAGATGGTCAATGGCTGCTGAAAGAGGGAGAATAGTCCTATATAGTTTGTCTATTCTCAAGTGGTCAGCCCTGAACATATGTGCATATGAAAAATGCTAAGTAGATTCAGTAAGTTTATATATATATATATATATATATATATACACACACACACATGTATATACATACATATGTACGTGCATGTGTTTATACTTTTAACAATAATTAAAGAAGAGATCATAAATTTGGAAGAGAGAGGTAAGACACAGGAGAGGTTGAAGGAGGAAAAACAAGTCATATAGATTCAGTGCTCATGTGTGACGTTCACACACACACACGCACACACACACACACCACATAAATTCCCAAAGTATTTGAGTTTTCAATAACTATATTTTCTACCATGAAAAATACTTAGTCTACTCAATTTAATAACTTCCTTGGTATGGTAGCCAGATATTACTTGAAAGTACTGAGGTTATAAGTGCTTGAATAAACAAATTGATTGCAATGATTAGTCCTGAATAGTTACAGACATATTGACTATTGCACACACAGAAGATGCTTTATTTATCTTGAACCCAATAACCAAAAAAAAAATAACTTTAATTTTCAGGCATTGTGTTCCACTTCTCTATAATAACAGATTTCTTCCGACTAGATTGTAATAAAGGCTTACTAAAAAAAAAATCACATGTAACTGATGATCACTAAGTATACCCCATCAGGTATACATTATATACATTCAGAAATTGTAATAATGTATGTGACTAAAGACACTGTTGTGTGGCTCATTATCATTTGGGGAATAGGAAAAAAGTACAGCTTCTGGCATTTCAATGAAAATTTCCAGGACATATTAAAGCCTCATAATCCCGAAATAAGTAATGACCTTTTGTCTACAGCTCCTAACACTTGGCCCATGGCATCAAAATAACAAATGTGTTTTTCTTGTGAAATCTTGTTTGTGATGTGTAGTTTTTAGCTATTCTTGTTTCAGATTTTGAGCTGTATTATAATTTTGTTTTCAGGATGCTGTCTTGATGCAGTTCTGTGCAAACAAATTGGATAAGAAGGATTTCTTTGGAAAATCAGATCCTTTCCTTGTATTTTATCGCAGTAATGAGGATGGGAGGTGGGTATGTCTCCTACTACACTCAGAACTATGGTAATGTGCTATTATTTTCTTTCAGATATTTTCAAGTTAGTAAATGGAATAAAATATATGAAATTTCAAAGATAGTGTGATTTTTTATTTCATTAACTAATTTTAAAAGGTTTTATGTTTAATATATAAATTACTACTTCCTCTTCACTTTTTATAAAAATTTGCTCTCTTTAACAATGTAGAGGGGCTGGAGAGATGGCTCAGAGGTTAAGAACAATGTAGAATAATGGCATTTTGTAGAAACCTGAAGTAACAAATATATTTTCTATAAAACTGAGTGGAAAACATCTGTTGTGGAAGAGGTTGAGAGGAGATATCTATTATTCTGTCCTACAGTGATTTTCCTAGAAAGCTTGGGGTATAAAGCTCAGTGAAGCGTTTCAGTGTAGTATAGCGTATGCTAGTCATAACTCTATATAAATGAGTGCCGAGTATACTGTAACTTCTGATTGTTCATTTTTGTGGTTCATACTGTCCATGTTTATGAGAAAGGAGCTAAAATTTTGGTTGAGAGTTAGTTGCTAAGAAGTAACTTATGACTGATATAAAATGGCTCTGGTATACACATATACAGTTTCCTAATCTATATAAATGGGGTGATTCACTTCACAGGGGTGAGGAGTGGATAAATTACTATTCAAACTCTTGTCAAAGTCTCTAACACATCAGATTTTAACTTATCTATATTTTTGTTCATCTCAACAATGCATGATGAAGTGTTATCTAAAGAGAAAATTTTCACATTTATAGAAAACTAGTTGACCATCTGTGTCAAAACATGTATTAATGAGCATATACTAAAACTTTTATATATATATATACACACATGTATATATATATATATATAGTTTTTGTTTTCTGTGAGATTTGAGTGAAAAATAATTCTTAATACTGCCTACTTTTACATGTATTTTTATGCAAATTTTTTTCTTTGCTTTTAATATTATTTCAGTTTGAAGCTACTTCTCGCTAACAGGTCCAAACAATATATACTATTCTTTGTATTATTAATTCATATTTTCTTAATTTTTATTGATTTTATCACACTCTATGTTAATAACTAGGTTATAACTTTTGTTTACAAGTAGCATGTTTGGTAAAGAGCTTCCCATAAAGTTTCCAGGCAGGTTGCTTATTAGGAATGTTCTTGTGTGAATCTGTCGGTAGTATACACTTATACAGAACCCTATATTTACACAACAAGACTTTTGACTGCTAGGGAAGTTGCATCAGAATCCAGTAAGAAATTTCACTCATTGTTTTAGCAGTAGAATTGCTAATAGTGAGATTTTTATGTCTACAAATTCATATAGTTATGTAGAAATGAGAATGATTAATAAAAGAAAATAAATAGTTCCAGGCTTATGAACATCTCCTTGAGCAGAGGAGTCACTTTCTTAGGAGAAAAAATTCCTAATGTGAAATTCTTCAGTGCCACATCTTGTGACTCTATAATTGTAACATAAAAAGCCCATGACTGTTGAGAACCTCTGGTTTTCATAAAATAACATTAACATTTATTGAATTTGCAGAAAATTATTTGGGGTAAATATTACCATAATCTCATTTTTTATATCCTAAAGAGCAGATATCACAAGTTTTAAAATCTGTTTACATATTAAGTCAGGTGGTGGTAGCAGCTAGAGATTGCCAACATTAACTCTGCCCAGGGAGAGGAATGCTTAATAAAATAATGCATCATAACTGGATTATTGATAAATATATATATAATTTGATGTCTCATATATATAATTTGATGGCATTACACATACCTATCTATCTTTAGCTTTATAACTGATAATTCTTTTCACAGTTTTACTATTTGTCATAAGACAGAAGTTGTCAAAAACACCCTAAATCCTGTGTGGCAAGCCTTCAAGATCTCAGTCAGGGCATTGTGCAATGGTGACTATGACAGGTAAGGCAACTGAGACATCCGAATTGAGGATGCAGAATTTTCATGGTATATGGAACTGGAATCTAGTCCACAATGTAGGGTTATGAAGGTGGCTTCTTCACCTAAGTTAACAATTTTTTTTTCCTACAAAAGCATGGATGAGTTAGCCAAAAAAAAATTTAAGATACTTGGCTTTAATCCATAATGATTTTAAGAATAGATATAATTTTACCTAATGAAAGCTTGGACTATTTTCCCCAAGAAAACATGTGTTAAGTGCTAAAAATAGATTGAATGTTAGTTAACTTTTAACTTATTACTTACAAATGGTTCCTAAATTCTCATTGTCTCATGCTACCATTGCCTCAATGGCCTGTCCTGTTAGAGTGCAGCACATAGGTGCCCAACATGGACAGAACATCAGCTAGTGTGTTGTGACTCCTTAGAATTGTTACAAAGTATAACTATGCTTATGGGCTGCTAAAGGGCCTATACATACAGAGAAGGTATTTTAACAAGGTCCATCCAATTATGCTGATTCTTCCATTATGTTTGAAAGTTCATTTTGTTGCTGTTAGAAACTTATGATAGACTATTATGTAAAAACCTCTATAGAATCAAAATTAAAAGTATATAAATAAAAATAAAATTTTAGTTTCTATTATTTTACTAGTCTTACTACTTGTATGATAGCCAAAAATACAACATTGTCATTTAGATAGTTGTGGAGACAAGGCCTTACTAATTAGCTCAGGCTGGCCATAAATGCCTGAGCCTAATGACTTAGCATCAAATGCATCACCACATTCAAGGGTGTTTTATTCCATTAACTAATGTCATGCTAAGAACTGTATGTAGTACATTTACATGTTTACTTTTAAACAATGATATTATTTGGTGGATGAGACTATCTTTATTTAACTGTCTCATTCTTACTGTAAGAAAGCAGTTTTTGTAGATTTTCTGATTATCCATGTCAACACTACCTGATCACCTTATAAAATTAAGTTTCCCAGACCCCATCTGAGATCTGTTGAACCAGAATCTCTGTGAAAGTGGTCTAGTAAGCCACATTGTGATGAGGTCTTCAGGTAACTCTAATCTGTGTGGATTTGAGAAATATGTGCCAAAACAGTGGTCTCCAAGAGGGAAGATATGGGTCTATCTTCCACTGAGGAGTTATGTTGTCCACATACTTTCTCTACACATTGAAGAACTAATATAGATTCTTGAAGCTGACTTTAAAATGTAAATTTAATTGTAGTAATGAAATTAGCTAAATCAACCTCAGTTTACTCTGTGAAACTTATGAACCTATATTCTCTAAGAACAACTGGCTGAATTTTATTTTATAGATTAATATATTATCTTAATATTATCTTATTTGGTCATATTATTTTATCTAAACTACTTTTATATGTGTATTTTTTCCTGGCAGAACAATCAAAGTAGAAGTGTATGACTGGGACCGAGATGGAAGGTAAGGTTCTGTGTCTGTCAATCCTACTATTGAGACTTAAGCAACCCAAGCAGACTGTGTGGAAATGACTATGATGCTTTCTCTAGTTTCACATTTTCTTTTTTTTTTTTTTTTAAAAAAAAATTATTTAGCTTTATTTATGTACATTGGTATGAAGGTATCAGATCTCTGAAACAATAGTTACAGACAGTTGTGAGCTGCCATGTGGGTGCTGGGAATTGAACCGGAGTCCTCTGGGAGAGCAGCTAGTGCTCCTCACTCCTGACCCATCTCTCCAGCCCCCACATTTTCTTTTTAAAAAATACATTTTTGTAGTCAGAAGTTTCTGGCCCACCTGGCCCCAGGTCTAGACCTGCAGTTTCTCAGCTACATAGCCCCAAATAATCACACAAAGTGTTATATTAATTATAAACTGTTTGGCTTATGGCTTAGGCTCATTGCTAACTAGCTCTTACAATTTATCTAAACTCATTTTTATTCATCTGTTTATTGCCATGTGTAGTTTTGTAGCATTACCTGAGTTCTTTTACATCGTACTTCCTCAGGGCAGCTTACAGCATCTCTGTCTGACTTTGCCTTCCTTCCCCTTTATCTATGCTTGGAATTTTCACCTGTCTCTATGTGGCTTTGCCATAGGCCAAAACTGTCCCTTTATTAACCAATGGTATTTCCAGCATACAGAAAGACATCCCACATCACATTATAGGTGTGTTTTATGAGATTTTTTTAAAGCAATATATTTTCTTCAACTTTGAATTTGCAATGAAGTGTTTCTTCATTTACAGTAAAGACTGAATGATTGGCCTTGATGCTATATATGTTCAATATACAGGTATCTATCTTCACAGCTCTAGAGTAAAGACCTCCATTTCTCAGAGTTCTGTGAAGGATCCTATAAACTGTTTGACATGTCACTCAAGGGAATGCAAACATACACACAATCTAAAAAAAATTAAAAACACTATTTTTTTGTGATGACAGCAATAACACTTGAATTTTGCACATGATAAACACTGTTAATCTGTATCCCTAGTAACTGCTGACTTTTGAGAGCTCAGATTTAGAATCAAAGAAAAATATTGGATTCTAAGAAGACTAAAAAGTAAAAAGGATGAGGTTAGAAAAAGAAAAGATCGACCGGGACCGGTGCTCTCTGCAGCGTCCCAGCGCACTCTGGAGCAGGAGCAGCTGAACTCTGCACCTGGCCACACACACAGCTCCTGCTGCTGAGGGAATCTGCAAGGATCCCTACTGCGACCCCGAACTGAGTGAACTGAGCAAACCAATTGCAGGGGTCTCTGAGGGGCGGATTCGAACCCTGACCAGAGGTGAGGAGGGT